>PVHT021183705.1:32337718-32376343 GCA_004024745.2 Catagonus wagneri | reverse complement strand
GGAGGGGCGATTACGCAATAGAAGCAACCCCATACCTCCCGGGTGGGAAGCCCCACAGACTGGAAAGGAACTGTATCACAGAGACTCAGCTACAGGACTCAGAGTTCTGAGCCCCACGCCTGGGGATCTGGCACAGGGAGAAAGAGCCCCCGGAGCATCTGGCATTGAAGGCCAGTGGGCTTGTGTGCAGGAGCTCCACAGGACTGGGGGAAACAGAGACCCCACTCTTGAAAGGCACACACAGACTTTCACGTGTACTGGGTCTCAGGGCAAAGCAGTCTCCATAGGAAGCCGGGTGGAACCTGACTGCAATTCTTGGAGGATCTCCTGGGAAAACAGGGGTGAGTGCGGCTTGTTGTGGGGGAAGGGCATTGGAGGTGAAGCTCTCGGGGCATTCAGCAGCCTGCATTTCTCTGGAGTTGGCCATTTCTGGGAAAATCTGGTCCTTCCCATCAGCCCTGAGAAGCCCCACCCATCAGTAAACAGGCTGCCTAAAGACCCCTCAGGCACACAGCCAGCCTCTAATCTCATCCAGAGACAAAGGCCCACCCATCAGAGGGAGAGGAATCAGCTCCACCTACCAGTGAGCAGGCATCACTCCCTCCCATCAGGAAGCCTACAGCAAGCCCACTCCATACCAACTTTAGCCACAGGGGAGGCAAACACCTGAACTAAGAGAGGCTACAACTCTATTGTCTACAAAAAGGTCACCACACCAAAAACCTATAAAAATGAAAAGACAGAAAACTATAATTCAGAAAAGGGAGAAAGAGAAAAGCCCAGAAAAGTTTATGTATTTCATTTGAAAAAACAATTCAACTGTGTATTGTCTACATGAATTTTATCTGCCTCATAGGGCAAAAACTGGGGCTGGCCCTCTGGCAAAAAGAAACAAAACTGAGAAACCCAATGCTATTCCTTTCTAAATGTTGAGCCTTCTCAGTATCTGTCTGCTTCCTGTTACACTCTAGAGCATCTAGGTACTTGTCGTTTCTGTTTGTTTTGTCCAGAGTTTATTATGCTACCTGTGGGAGGACTGATCCAACAGAGCTCCTCCTCTATTGTCAGAATCTAAAATCACTAGCATCTTGGCCCAATAAAGAAATATATCATCTGAACATTTGTCTAAGGTGTCACTCTGTAATGAATGATAAAACATCACAGGAATAAATCAGAAATTTGGTAAAAGAATGAAAAAAATGCCATTTGCAGCAACATGGATGAGAGAGATTATCCTACTAACTGGAAGTAAGCAAGAGAAAGATAAATATCATATGATATTACTTATATGTGGAATCAAAAAAAATTACACAAATGAACTTATTCACAAAATAGAAACAGACTTACAGACATAGAAAACAAACTTACGGTTACTACAGGAGATAGAGGCAGGGTAGAGGGGGGAGATAAATTAGGAGTTTGGGATTAATATACACACACTACTATATATAAAATAGGTAAACAGAAAGGACCTACTGTATAGCAGAGGGAACTATACTCAGTATCTTGTAATAGCATATACTGGAAAAGAATCTGTAATTCATACACACATATATCTGAATTACTTTGCTGTACACTTGAAACTAACACAACATTGCTTTTTTTTGCTTTTTAGGGCTGCACCTGTGGCATATGGAGATATGCCAGGCCAGGGGTCCAATCAGAGCTGTAGCTGCTGGCCTACACCAGAGCCATAGCAATGCTGGATCCAAGCACATCTGCAGCCTATACCATGGCTCACAGCAAGGCTGGATCCTTAACCTGCTGAGCAAGGCCAGGGATGGAACGCACAACCTCATGGCTCCTAGTCAGATTCGTTTCCGCTGCACCACAATGGGAACTCCGAAACTAACACAACATTGTAAATTAACTATATACTTCAGTTTGAAAAAACTGAAGAAAAAAAAGAAATAAGCTGAAATCCATCCTGCTAAAATCTGGAACAAGAAAAAGATGCCCATTCTCATCACTTTTATTTAACATAGGATTGGAGGTCTCAGTCACAGTAATCAGACAAACAAAAGAAATAAAATGTATCCAAATTGGAAGAGAAGAGGTAAAACTGTCCCTTTAGGAAGATGACATGATACTATATATAGAAAACCCTAAAGACTCCACACAAAAACTACTCCAACTGATCAATGAATTCAGCAAAGTAGCAGGATACAAGATTAACATTCAGAAATCAGTTGCATTTCTGTATATTAATAATGAAATATTAGAAAAGGAATATAAAAATATAATACCTTTTAAAATCACACCCCAATAATTAAATATCTAGGAATAAACCTGACCAAGGAGGTGAAAGACATATGCTGAGAACTATAAAACATTAATCAAGGAAATTAAAGAGGATTCAAAGAAATGGTATGATAGTCCATGCTCCTGGGTTGGAGGAATTTTTTTTTTTGTCTTTTTGCCTTTTCTAGGGCTGCACTCGCAGCATACGGAGGTTCCCAGGCTAGGGGTCTAATCGGAGCTATAGCCGCCGGCTAGTGCCACGGCCACAACAATGCAGGATCCGAGCCATGTCTGCAACCTACACCACAGCTCATGGTAACACCGGATCCTTAACCCACTGAGCAAGGCCAGGGATTGAACCCGCAACCTCATGGTTCCTAGTTGGAGTCATTAAATACTGAGCCACGACGGGAACTCCTGGAAGAATTAATATCATCAGCCATACTACCCAAAGCAATCTACAGATCTAATGCAGTTCCTATCCAATTACCCATGACATTTTTCACAGAACTGCAACAAACAATCCAAAAATTTATATGGAACCATAAAAGACCCAGAATTGCCAAAGCAATCTTGAGGAAACAAACAAACCAATAAAAAAACCAAGCAGGAAGCATAACTCCCCCAGACCTCAGACAGTATTACAAAGCTACAGTAATCAAGTCTATGTGGTACTGGTACAAAAACAGACATTCAGACCAATGGAACAGAATAGAGAACCCAGAAATAAGCCCAGACACCTACAGTCAATTAATCTTTGACAAAGAATGCAAGAATATAAAATGGAAAAAAGACAGTCTCTTCAGCAAGTGGTGCTGGGAAAACTGAGCAGCCACATGTAAATCAATGAAACTGGAACACTCTCACACCATGCACAAAAATAAACTCCAAATGGCTTAAAGGCTTAAACATAAGACATGACACCATAAAACTCTTAGAGGAGAACATAGGCAAAACATTCTCTGACGTCAGCTGTACAAATGTTTTCTTAGGTCAGTCTCCCAAGGCAATAGAAATAAAAAATAAATAAATAAACCGATTAGACCTAATCAAACTGACAAGCTTTTACACAGCAAAGGAAACCATTAAAAAAAAAAAAAAAAGACAACCTATGGAATGGGAGAAAATAGTTGCAAATGATGCAACTAACAAGGGCTTAATCTCCAAAATACATAAAGAACTCATACAACTCAATAGCAAAATAAAAAAAACAACACAACTGAAAAATTGGTAGAAGACCTGAATAGACATTACTCCACAGAAGACATACCAATGGCCAAGAAGCACGTGAAAAAAATGCTCAACGTCACTATTTATTAGAGAAATGCAAATCAAAACTACAGTGAGGTATAACTTCACGCCGTCATAATGGCCATCATTAATAAGTCTACAAATAACAAGTGCTAGAGAGGGTGTGGAGAAAAGGGAACGCTCTTACCCTGCCAGTGGGAATGTGAATTGGTACATCCACTATGGAAAACAGTATGGAGGTACCTCAGAAAACTAAATATAGAACTACCATTTGACCAGCAATCCCACTCCTGGGCATATATTTGGACAAAATATTCATTCAAAAAGATACATGCACCCTTATGTTCATTTCAGCACTGTTCAGAATAGCCAAGACATGGAAACAACCTAAATTTCCATCGACAGATGAATGGATTAAAAACATGTGGTACATACACACATTGGAATATTACTCAGCTATAAAAAAGAACAAAACAATGCTATTTGCAGCAACATGGCTGGGACTAGAGAATCTCATACTAATTGAAGTAAATCAGAAAGAGAAAGAGATATCATATGATATCACTTATATGTGGAATCTAAAATATGGCATAGGTGAACCTTTCTACAGAAAAGAAACAGACTCACAGACTTGTGGTTGCCAAGGGGGAGGGAAAGGGAGTTGGATGGACTGGGAATTTGGGGTTAGTAGATGTAAACTATTGCATTTGGAGAAGATAAGCAATGAGGTCCTGTCATATAGCACAGGAAAATATATCCAATCACTTGTGACGGAATATGATGGAAAATAATGTAAAAAGAACATATATATATATTAAAAAATATATATATATGAGTTTATTGTACAGCAGAAATTGACAGAACATTGTAAATAAGCTATAATAAAATTAAAAAAAAGAAACAAGGCACTAATTAACTCAAGTTTCCCCAGGTTACTCCTTATATAATAGACAAAATGCAAATTGTTTCTTCTGTTACTTAAGTAAACACAGTCCTCAAATAAATATTTAAGAACTTAAAAAGTCCATTGATACAGACTTGTCTCTAGGTTAATACACATACCTAACTTATTCTTTCAGAAATTGCAGGCGTTGAAACAAGTCTGACTAGTATCCATGAGGACGCAGGTTCCATCCCTGGTGGCGCTCAGTGGCTTAAGGATCTGGCGTTGCTGTGAGCTGTGGTGTAGGTCACAGACATGGCTCCAAACTGGCGTGGGTATGGCTGTGGCTGTGGCTGCGGCATAGACCAGCGGCTACAGCTCCAATTTGACCTCAACCCTGGGAACCTCCATATGCCGCAGGTGTGACCCTAAAAAGACCTCCCAAAAATTGCATAATAATCCATGGTATCATAGTATATCAACTCTCCTCTACTGATGAAGTTCATGTTAAGTTCTTATTTTTCTTCTTGTAAGGTGCATCTTTTTGACTCTGCAAAGCCAGGCCTACAAAAAATTTCTTTGAGTGCTAAGCATTGGCAGCACATATACTAAAATTGGGACAATACAGAGAAGATGAGCAGGACCCCTGCACAAGAGTAACACAGAAATTCTTGAAACGTTTCATGTTTTTACATGAATTAATTTCCTTGAACACATTTCTTTATGTACTGGTGTCATTCTTTCCATAGGATAGATTACAAAAAATAGGATTGCAAGTTGAGAGATAGATGCATTTTAAAATAAATATTGTTATAATACTTTCTAGAGAGGCTGAAATTAACATTCCACACACATACTGATAGTTTCTCCAATCTTTTTTATTTTTGCCAATCTAATGGATCTAAATGCTGTATCCTTTATTGTGCTAATTTGAGTTTCCTTGAACACCATCGAGGTTGAGAATCTTTTCATATTGCTGACGATTTACACTTTTTTTCCTGGGATTTCCTGTTGAGTATTTTGTCAAACTTTAATTGGATTGTCTTCTTTCAGTTGGTTTGTAAGAGCTAAGGAACATTAGCAACATATGTCCTTTGTCATCTATGTTGTCTATTATTTGTCTTTTGATTTTGTTTATAGCTTCTTTTGCTATACAAAAATGTGTTCATTTTTAAGAGGTGATGTACGAGTGTTATTTTCAGGTGCTGACCCTTAGGGTTTCTGGATTTCATCTTTTTCTTCAGAGGATCTTCTTTACTTTATGATCTTATAAATAATTCCTTATATTTGTATCCAATATTTTTATATTTCACATTTAGACTTTTAATCCATCTGGAGTTTATTTTTGCATATGATGTGGGTTAGAAGTGTAACCATGTTTTCTTCCAGATGGAAAGTCAGTTCTGCCAGCACCACGTATTAAGTAAACCATCTTTCCCCCTCTAAATGAAATGTCATCTTTATTTATATTAAGTTCCCATTTGAATTTGTTTCTGGACTCTGTATTAGGTCCCATTTGTATTATTTATTCCTTTTATACATATAGTTTTATTATAATAGTATTACAATAAGTTTTATTATCTTGTATTTAAGGTAGGAATTGTGTTTAGCTAGTAACATATATACAAATAACAAAAGCTTAAAAAAGAAATAAGAGTCTCTCTTTCATGTAAAAGAAGCCTGGTATATTAGGCCAGGTTTGGCATGGTAGCACCATGTTCATCAAGAATCCAGGCTCCTTTTATGATTCTGCTCAGCCATCCTTACCAATGGCTGTTACCTCAGGATTTCCTCATGCTCCAAGATGGCTGCTGCAACCCCAGCCATATATGCCTTATTCCAGTTAGGAAGCAAGCTGAGTAGGGAATGGCAAAAAGAGCACATGCCAGCTGTCCAAACTCCTTTTTAGGAGCTTTTCTGGAAGTCCCACCTAACGAGTTTTACCTATATCCCTACCTGAAAGGGGAGCATAGAAATGAAGTCTTTTAGTAGCTGGATATTGAGTGTAAATCCAGTTAGTCTCATCCCTCCTTCTTCCCATATTCTTTAGAAAAAAGATGAAAATTGTACACTTCTATGAGTTTTGGCAAATATATAATGCCATGTATCCACTTTTACAGTATTGCACAGAATCATTTCATCACACTAAAAATCCACCGTGCTCCACTTATTTATCCCTCTCCCAACATCCCTGAACTCCTGGCAATCACGTATCTTTTTATAGCCCCTACAGTTTGCCTTTTCCCAAATGTCATATGTAACCTCCTTAGACTGGCTTCTTTAACTTAGCAGTATGCATTTACTTTCCATTATGTCTTTTTGTGGTTGAGAGCTCATTTCTTTTTATCACCAAATAATATTATATTGTATTATGTGAATATACCATAGTTTGTTTTTCCATTCACTTATTGAAGAACATCTTGGTTGCTTCCTGTCTTGAGTAGTTATGACTGAAGCTACTATAAAGGTTTTTGTGCGGGTTTTTATGCGGACATAATGTCAACTCAATTGAGTAAATACCTAGGAACACAATTACTGCTGTATTATGTGGCAAGATTATGTTTAGCTTTGTGAGAAACTGACAAACTGTTCCAACGTGGCTGTATCATTTTGCATTCCTATCAGCTAAGAATGAGAGTACCTGTTGCCCTGCATCTGCTCTGGCATTTGGTATTGTCAGTGTTTTGGATTCTAGCCATTCTCATAATTTTGTGACAGTATTTCATTGCTGTTTTAATTTGCAGTTCCCTAATGACACATGATGTTGAATATATCCTCATATGCTTATTTGCCATCTGTATATCCTCTTTGGTAAAATGTCTGCTCAGATCTTCCCATTGTTTCAGTCGGGTTGTCTGTTTTCTTACTGTTCAGTTTTAAGAGTCTCTTTGTGTTTTATATATACACATTTTGGGGGGGGAGGGCCACACCCATGGCACATGGAATTTCCTAGGCTAGGGGTCGAATCAGAGCTACAGCTGCCAGCCTATGCCACAGCCACAGTAACGCAGGATCTGAGCCCTGTTTCTGACCTACAACACAGCTGACAGCAACACCAGATCTTTAACCAACTGAGCAAGGCCAGGGATCGAACTTGCATCTTCTTGGATACTAGTCGGGTTCCTTACCACTGAGCCATAATGGGAACTCCTGAAGACTCAATATTATTAAGATATCGGTTCTTCCCAACTTGATCTATGGATTCAACTCAATCCCAGTCAAAATCCCAACGAGGGGTGTGTGTGTGTGCGCGCGCGCGTGCATGTGCGTGTATCAACAAACTTATTTTAAAGTTTTTAGAGAAAGACAAAAGGCTGAAAATAGCCAACTCACTGGTGAAAAAGAATAAAGTTGGAGGATTGACAAGACTTACTGTAAATCTATAGGAATCAAGATGTTGTAGATTGGAGTTCCCTTGTGGCTTAGAGGTAATGAACTCAACTAGTACACATGAGGACATGGGTTCGATTCCTGGCCTCACTCAGTGGGTTAAGGATCTGGCATTGCTGTGAGCTGTGGTGTAGGTCACAGATGCAGCTCAGATCTGACATCGCTGTTGCTGTGGCGTAGACCACCAGGGGCTACAACACCGATTTGACCTCTATCCTGGGAATTTACATATGCAGCAGATGCAGCTCTAAAAAGACAATTAATTAATTAATTAAGTTTTAAAAATGTGCCTTGTGGCAGAGACATTTTTTATATAAACTCTCCAATTCCTTTGTCTAGTTTTTTTTTTAATTGTTTTAAGATGAAACAAGATTGACACATGTTGATATTTGTTAGGTCTGTGCATACATGAAAATTTCCATAATAAAAAGGTTTTTAAAAACACTTAAAAATCATTATGAAGTTCCTGACACATAGTAAGGGATAAGCCATTTCAATGAGCCATCGCCATCATCACTATCATCATCAAAGAAGACAGTTGTGGGTCTTTGTGTCTCCTCCATCTTCAAATTTTCCTCTCCAGACACTCTGTCATTATCATTTGAACATGCTCAAGTATCCATCCATCCCTCTCTTCCACATCACAGCTCAGTCACATTGGGCTCTATTGATGGATTTGCTTCTTGTGTCTCTCTCCCCTCTAGCTTCTGGGCCACCATCTCCCCTGGTTTTCCTGCAATCTCTCTGACTTCTCATTCTGTCTCCTCTGTAGACAGTTTTCCTCCATCTGCTTCATGTACACGGGTGTCTCCCAGGGTCTCGAGTCTGCTTCTTTCTCGATCTATAAACTGTCTGGAAGAGACGATCTCTTCCAGACAGTCCATGTTCAATTACCATCCAAATCCCAGTGGCTCCAAAATCTATCATTCCAGTCTAGTTTTCTCTCACGTGTTCCAGAGTCACATCTCCAACTGCTGGCTAAATACTTAAAACTCAAAGTTCCCCAAACCAAAACTCAAAAGCGGCTCTGGGAGTTCCCGTCGTGGCTCAGTGGTTAACGAATCCGACTAGGAACCATGAAGTTGTGGGTTCAATCCCTGGCCTTGCTCAGTGGGTTAAGGATCTGGCGTTGCCGTGAGCTGTGGTGTAGGTTGCAGAAGCGGCTCGGATCCCGCGTTGCTGTGGCTGTGGCGAAGGCCGGTGGCTACAGCTCCTGTTAGACCCCTAGCCTGGGAACCTCCATATGCCGCGGTGCGGCCCAAATAAGGCAACAAAACAAAACAAACAAAAAACAAAAGTGGCTCTGATAGTCCCCCTCTTGGTGTAGGTCACTACCACCTACCTACCATCCACCCAATGGCCTAAGCCAAAAGCCTAGGTCATCCCCTATTCTTCCCTCTCCTTCACCAGATCCAGTTCCCACGTCCAATAGACATGACTTTCTTGCTGCTTTGACTGCATTCTCTTCACTCCATCCCCACTGCACCATGTCCTAATTCAAGCCCCCATCATTTCTTCTCTGGATCCCTGGATCAGCCACCTAACTGGTTTTCCTGTTTGGAGTATGTATCCCTCCAATCTACTTTCCACAGAATGGTCTTTCCAAAGCAAAATCAGTATGTCCTTTGCCTGTTTAACCCTCTCCACGAATCTTCATAATAGGTGTTAATCCCTATCTTGTGCTATTTTCTTGCCCTTCCTCACCATCTTCTCTGCTCCTCCCCACCCCCGAAAACAAGCACTCTCTGTTTGAAACATATTTATAGTTGTCGTGAATGGGCCTTGCTTTTTCACTGAGCTTTCAGGCTTCTGCACCTTTTGCTCCCTATGCTGGGACTGCCCTTCCTCCCTTCCTGGAGACTCACTTAGCCTCTCTCTGGGCTGCTTTCCCAGCTTAGCTCCCTCCCATTTCCCCTCCTCCACCGCTTGCTACTCCAGCTTGGTGGATTCTATCATTGTTTCTCCCATGAAACAAAGAGTTTCTGAGGGTGCAGACTGTGCCTTATGGACCACTGGACCCTCACTACATTGTACATCTTAGGTACTCAGAAAATGTTAGCCAAACAAGTGAAGAGATGCCTGAGGTCAGGAACAGAAGAGGCAGAATTCGAGAAAATGACAGGAGTATTTGTTAGCTTTTAGTCATGGGGTAGAGCTCCTGGGCAGCACAACTTCTTTTTTTAACACTCTGAAATATTTATGTATTAAACAAACATAGAGTTTATATACAGTCATATTAAGTAAACATGTAGGTTTAAACTAAATCAGGTATTTTCTTCTACTTTATTCTGGGTAAACAAATGATGGCAAGAACCAAGAAATTATAAAAAAACAAAACAAAACAAAAAACTAGAAGTTCCCCTCGTGGGACAGTGGAAATGAATCCGACTAGCAACCATGAGGTTGTGCGTTTGATCCCTGGCATCGCTCAGTGGGTTAAGGATCCGGCCCTGCCCTGAGCTGGTGTAGGTCGCAAATGTGGCTCAGACCCCACCCGTGTTGCTGTGACTGTGGCGTAGCCCGGCAGCTGTAGCTCCGATTCGACCCCTAGCCTAGGAACCTCCATATGCCGTTGGGTGCAGTCTTAAAAAGCAACCAACAAACAAACAAACAAAAAACTTTAAGGAAAAATTTAACATTAAGTAAATACTTTTTATGATGTGGGAAACATATGCAATGTGACAGTTAATGAAAAACCTTAACTCAAAACTATATATGATACAGTGTATACCTTAGCTAAAAATACAGGCTCCACTCTCCAATCTAGGTTTGTTTGAATCCCAGATCCTTCCTTACTACTATATGGCCTTGGAAAAATTTCTTTACCTCTCTGTTTCTCAGTTTCTTTTATTGTTAAATAGGGATAGTAAAGTTTCTGTCTCAAAAAGTCATTGAAAATTGTATGCTTTAATACCTGTAAAGTGTTTAGAGCTGTGGTAGACTCTGGTAGGCATTCAAGAAATATTAATTAAACAATAATAATAATTAACTATTGTTAGCTATTAATAGAATATTATTAATTATATAATTAAATTATTATTAGTAATAACTGTTATTATAAATATATTATTGATCAATCTATCCACAGAAAAAGAGCCTGGGAGGAAATATATCTAAATATGTAGAGATGAGATTATGAATTATTTTTCTTATTTTAATTTTTCTGACAAAAAATATTAATTTTTTCATGAGAAGTAACTAGTAGTATTTTTTTAAAAGAGAGCTCTTTCTATCTGAAAATGCAGAACACTTCTGTTTGAGCTGTAGACCACCCTGGCCCAGGGTTCCTCATGGTCTAGTTTAAGAACAACTTCTGGAGTTCCCATTGTGGCTCAGTGGTAACAAACCTGACTAGTATCCATGAGGACACAGGTTCAGTCCCTGGCCTTGCTCAGTGGGTTAAGGATCCCACATTGCTGTGAGCCGTGGTATAGGTCGCAGATGCAACTCAGATCTTGCATTGCTGTGCCTGTAGTGCAGGCCTGTGGCGGCAGGTCCGATTCGATTCGATCCCTAGCCTGGGAACTTCCATATGCTGTGGGTGTGGCCTAAAAAGGACAAAAGAAGGAGGAGGAGGGGGAGTGGGAGGGGGAGGGGAGGGGGAGAAGGAGAAGAAGAAGAACCACTTCTGCTCCCACCTTCCTTACTCAGCCCTGCTCCTCAGGCACTGCAAGGCCTCAAGGCACTGGCCATCCCGCATCCTAGGAAGCTTGCAGACTTTGCCGGTAGACTTGGGGTGGAGGTCCTCTGTGAGCCATGAGGGGGACTGTGGCCTCCTGGAGCTTTCTCTGGAGGAAGGGTCTTCTTCCTCTGAGACTGATGCTCCTCTAGCTCCCTCCAACAGCAGCTGGACTTGGGTCTGGAGAGCATAGCTTGAGGCCATTAGTTTTGTGGGTATATGATATCCTTCTCAGCTGGCACTTTCTACCTTCCAAAGTCTTGGAGGTCCACACATGACTTGTCTGATCAAGAATTCCTTTTCTGGAGTTTCCATGGTGGCTCAGGAGAAACAAATCTGACTACTATACACGAGGATGCACGTTCAATCCCTGGCCTCGTTCAGTGGGTTAAGGATCTGACGTTGCCATGAGCTGTGGTGTAGGTCACCACACCACAGGCTTGTGGTGGCTATGGCCAGCAGCTGTAGCTCTAATCCAACACCTAGCCTAGGAACCTCCATATGCCGTGAGCGCAGCCCTAAAAACCAAAAAAAAAAAAAAAAACCATTTCTATTTATATTTTCTGCAGGTCTTTCCCATTCCTCTTCTTCTCTAATTTCCATTGGCTTAGGACTACTTTTTTCCATGAGTATGGCAAAATTTGCTGGACAACCATGAATCCAATATTACCATACAACGTTATGTATATTTTATAGAAATAATATGTATTATTTAAAATTATATGCATATATTTTTTTTCCTTTTTTTTGGTTTTTGGTCTTTTTTTAGGGCTGTACCCACATCATATGGAGGTTCCCAGGATAGGGGTTGAATCCGAGCTGTAGCCACTGACCTGTGCCACAGCCACGCCAGATCCGAGCTGCGTCTGCGACCTACACCACAGCTCACAGCAAAGCTGAATCCTTAACCCACTGAGCAACACAAGGGATTGAACCTGCATTCTCATGGATACTAGTCAGATTCCATTCCACTGAGCCAGGATGGGAACTCCTACATATATCTTTTTTCATATCCCTAGTTTTGCATTGTAAGAAATTCTCCACCACTAGAAAACTACATACATCCATTGAAATTTCCTCCTGAATTTGTAATTTCTCTCCTCAAATTGTTCAAGTGCCCAAGGAGCTGAACAGAAAAGGGCCCGAGTTCTCTTGCCTGTAGGACTCAGCAGGGCCTCCATGGACCTTTTGACATGGACACTTCCCCTTGGGGCCCAGCACTCCCCTGAGCTGCAAAATCAACCTCCTTGCCTCGCCTCACTTCGCTTGACCACAGCTTTGCTCAACGACGGACATCTCCTTCCTGGCTCTTGAAACAGTTCACTTTTCTCTGCTTCTCACTGCTGTCCCTCTGCCTCTTTCTTTGCCCCCCTAAGTCCCCTCCCACTCCCCTCCTCACCAGTCAGGGAAGAGAATCCGCCTGACCGGTTCCTTTCTTCCTTCACTCTGTGGACACTGTCCAGAGAGACTGTCCCCACTTCCTCTCATATTCTCACCATTTCTTTTCCAGTCTGTTTTTACTGTTGCTGTTAATGTTGTTTTACTTTCTAATATAGAACAAGTACATAGTTATCAGGAGATAAGAGGTAAACCCTAGTTAAGTTAAAGTTCTTGCGGGGGGTGGGGGTGGGGTTGAAATTTCTGGGTATTGACTGTTGACTGGGACTGGCTTAAGGACCCAAGAAAAGGATTTGGAAAGTTCGCTCCATCTCCTGAATTGTTTTACTTTCACCAGAAAAACATTTTCTCAAGGGCAAAAGTGAGATTTGTGAACTCAGTGCTTATTAAGATCCTTTTGAGGTCCATGGAGCAATGCATTATTCTTCCTACGTTAAATTTATCTGAATAGATTAAAATTCAGGAAACTATAGGCAAAATAATAACAACAGTAATCATAATAGTAATAAATACTCATTGCATAAAACTTAAAACATAAAGTCAAAAGACAAAAATAAAAACAGGCTGCAACCCCATCAATAAGCAATAGTACTACCACAATGCAGTGCTTTCAGGCTTTCCTGATGCCTACATAGAACGCAGACCCATAGTCCCTCATCTATAATTCCAGAAAGTAAGAACCTCAGGAAACACAAGCCTGTTTTAATTTTGCTTTTGTTTTCTAAGTTTGTAGCAAAGTTATTTAGCTGTACAAGCTGATCCAAGCTGATGTGATGCTATTTATAGTCTTCAGTTATCCCACTTAGCGTGAATAGTCATGTTTCACTGCAGAAATTTTAATGGATTTGGTTTTAAGCTGCTGCTTCAGACACACTGAGCATGGTCCTTAATTGGGCACCTTTTTAAAATCTGAAAAAAAATCTGAATTCCAAAACACTCCAGGGGTCAGAATTATGAACCTGAATACTTAAAAGAAGTGATGATAATAATGATTATCATGCTGTATATCATCTACACACTCCAGGTGCTGCTAAACACTTTGCATATATTAATTAATTAAATTCTTATAACACCCCCACAAAGTGGGTACTATTATCTTCATCTCCATGTTACACATGAAAAAAGGGATTATATTGTACCTACTGTTTTATTGCTTGCACTTAATATGTCTTGAACATCTTTCATTTCAGTGAATATTAATCTGTAGCCTTATCTTTAGTGAGTTCATTCTATCCCATTGTGTGACTGCTGTCATTTCTCTATGAGATTCTTCACTAGAAACCATTCAGTTGCTCTTCTCAAACCTTTGACTTTGAGGAAGGCACTTGCCAGTACTCGTTGGCTCCTTGAAAGGAAGCCCTTCCTGCGTCTTGACTATCTCCTGTTATATTTTTTATGTTTTGTTATTCTAACAGAAACATGCTTCATCTCTGTATGCCCCTGTCCAGTTGCCTGGTGTTTGGGAAATCCATTCTGCCTTTATGGGGACAGCATCTGAAACAGTGCATCTCTCACTTCACAAACATGGCCTGCTCTGTTTCCTGCCCTTAACTCCTGGCAGTTCTGCCAACCTACTTCCCTTTCTTGCGACTTTGTTTCAGAAAATCAGCATGTCATCTACATGAGGTCTGTATTACTATTGCATAATGCTAAAATTTAGGCAAATGGGTCCTTTCTAGATGTCATTTAATCCTGATTCTTTTCCCAGAGTTCGCACTAAAGCTGTCTCATGCATTTGAATTTGTTTCCTATGGCTGTTGCGACAAATCACCTCCAACTGGGAGGCTTAAAACAGCAGAAATTTATTCTTACAGTTTAGGAGGCCAAAAGTCCAAAATCAAAGTGTGGGCAGGGTCTGAAATCTGGGTTTCTGCAGAGCTGTTCCCCCTTGAAGGGCTAGGGGAGAATCCTTGCTTCTTCCCTCTCCTGGCCGTTCCAGGAGTTGCATGTTGGCTGTATAACCCAGAGCTCTTTTTCCATCCTAATATGGGCTTTTTGTCCCTATGTCTCTCTTCCATGTTTCTTGTGAGGACACTTGAGATTGGATATAGGGTCCACTGGGATAATCCAGGAAGATCTCATCTTGATGTTACAGCTGCAAAGACCCTTTTTCTATATTAGGTCACATCCACAGATTCCAGGAGCCAAGACGGACATAACTTCTTGAGGGCCACTGCTGAATCCACTACAGCACCACCCTTGCCAAATCTAGGGATTGATTTTTTCTTTTTCCCTTCACACTTTCCAGATGGGATCTCTTGCTCTGACAGTTCCTATCCAAGGTAGCCCAGCCCTCTCGGAGATCTTTCACTCATGTGGACTTAATGTAGGTTAAACCCTGGTCATGAGGAAAATGGTTCCTTTCTTCTGCTGATTCACGAAAGAATCCCAAACCAGTGCTTTTACATACATTAAATATATTTTCTTTAGCCAATTAAGCGTTGTTACTTATGCTAAAACTATAGCAAATTAAGCAGTTACCTATGCTAAAACCCCAAGGACCAAAGGTTACATCCCAAGGAGGAGGAAGTTACTTTCTGAGTGTCTACAATATATTAAGTGCTTTCGTATTACCTCGTTTAATTTTCATAACAACCCTGAGTCTTACAGTCCATTTTTTCTGCTATATAGAATAGAAAACTGAGGCTCAGAGAGGTTAAGTAACTTTTTAAAAGTGACTCAGCTCTGTCAAACCCAACATCACTTAGATCTTGTCTCTACAAAAAACTGCCTTTCAGATTTTTATAGATAAGTGCAGCACAGAGTCAATAAATGATTCAGAGGTCACTCAAGATAGCCATAAGACCAGAAGCCTAATCTCAACTGACCAAGCTTCATTTGCACTGACAGAAACACACGCACCTGACTGAGCTCAGAAAGAGCATGAACTTTGGGGGTGGAGCCTGAGTCTATTCCTTTTCCACTGCTTGGTGACAGATGTTCCTGGACCAGTCATTTGGCACTTTTGAAGCTCAGCTTCCTCAACTGTAAAATGGCACAATAATGACACCCACCTCCCTGCATTGTTGTGAGGATTAGAGAATGTATGTAAAGTACATGCTAAAGGTATGAAGGTGTTCCCCAAATGGTAGTTGTGACAATTCTGTATATTGCAATCCAATGTTTCTTTAAAATTAAAGGTGTTTTTATTATAAAGAAAAAGCAGGGAATTCCCTTGTGGCACAGCAGGTTAAGGATTCAGCACTGCTGCTGCTGTGGCACAGGCTGCAACTGTGGCATGGGTTTGATCCCTGGCCTGGGAACTTCCACATGCCATGGGTGCAGCCAACAAAAGAAAAGAAAAGAAAAGTAATTCATGCTCATAGTAAAGAGTATAAAGTAACACCTCCACCCTCCAAAGACCCCAGTCCTGGTCCCTAGTGGTAGCTATTGTTAACTGTGTCTTTGGTATAGTTCCACAATTTTTTTTTTGCATTTGGAACTATACATTCATTCATTACACAATTTTTTTTTGTCTTTTTAGGGCCTCACCTGCCACATATGGAGGTTCCCAGGCTAGGGGTCGAATCGGAGCTGCAGCCACTAGCCTACACCACAGCCACAGCAACATGGGATCCGAGCCGCGTCTGCAACCTACCTCACAGCTCACGGCAACATGGGATTTTTTTAACCCACTGAGCAAGGCCAGGGATTGAAACTGCATCCTCATGAATACTAGTCAGATTTGTTTCCGCTGAGCCACCACGGGAACTCCCATTACACAAATTTATACAAGTTCATGGCTTAGTTTTTACTAAACCCTTGTCAACTATGTGTTCTCCAGGAAGCAGACTCTGGGACACACTTGAGTGTGCAGAATGCTAAATTAGGAAGTGCTCTTGGAAGTAACATCTGTGGAAGGGAGGGCAGGAGCAAGAGTGGACAGAAGGAGAAGTCAAGATCTTAGACACCCTCGGTCAACCCCAATGGAGCTCCAGAGTTAACTAGACTATCAGAATTGTTGGTCCCAAAGGCCTGGGCTTCTGCCCCCAACCCCTGCCCCCACTATCGGTGGGCCAGCCTGGAAAGGACATGCCCTTGAACAAGGCAGCTCTCTACAACTGAGGCTATCTGGGAAGGGGATGATAACTGAAGGCTGTCTGCTGACAGCACTCCCTGCAGCTGGACAAATCCTTCCAAAGGGGGCTCTGTCACTTCCTGGTATCCACTTCTGAACCACTGAGATGACTTAGCAAGACAGAGCCACAGCTGCCCACAGCACCAGAGGAAAACTCTGATGAAATAATGGCATCCAACTGCTCTGGCCTGCTTGTCTAACAGCTGAAGGCCCACATCCTGTAGACCCAGTGACTGCAGTTGCATGGGGCTGTGATAACCTGAAATTAGTTTTATGTGAGTTATTACTGTCTGGGGACAGTCACCTCACCATGTCTTCCCCTTTTTACAGCAGAACTTCTGGTTCCTCTTTGGCTGGAATGTATGGTGAATGGCTGGGGGAAGGGATGCAATTAAGTCTCAAGGCACGTTTTTTCTGACAAATAATGAAAAAGAAAGTGACTGAGGATTCCCGTTCTATAAAAGACAGAGGGTCATTCACATACGTGACAGTCAGCCCTTTCTATTGATTTCCCCTTTCCACGTCCTTTTAGTATTTATCTTTGTTCAGCACTTGCTGAATCAAGTCCCAAGGTGAGAATTTGGGGCCATTGTCCCATAGTCTGAGGAGATAGATGCCCAGGCTATGCCTGCAAAGGGGGCTGCTATGTAACTTGGCATACCCAAGTCATGGCCCACAACTTCCCTGCCCGCCCCTCCTCCTTCCTGCTGCATATTTAAGCAACCACTATTCACAGAAAGACAAAGATTGGGAGAGGGTAGACTTGGCTCCATCCTGGGGATGGAAACCTGCTTGAAAAGAATTAGACTTTAATCAATGTTGCTGGTGGGAATGTATCACTTCAAACCATTTTGAAAAAGTTTGGCAGTTTCTTATAAAGTTTAACACCACAGGAGGTTCTCATTGTGGCTCAGTGGTAACAAGCCCAAATAGTATCCATGACGATGCGGGTTTGATCCCTGACCTCACTCAGTGGGTTAACGATCTGGTGTTGCTATGACCTGTGGTATAGCCCACAGACATGTCTCGGATCCCTCAAAGCTATGGCTGTAGTGTAGGCTGGCAGCTGTAGCTCCAATTTGACCCCTAGCCAGGGAACTTTCAACTTGTGGCCCTAAAAAAAAGCAAAAAAAAAAAAAACACAAAAAAGTTAAACATCACAGGAGCCAGTCCTGGATAAATGAAAGCCCATATTCATGTTGTGATTTGTACACAAATGATTACGGCAGCTTTATTCATAATAGCTTGAGCTGGAGACAACCTAAATGTCCATCAGATAAAAAAAATTGATAAACTCTTACAATGGAATACTAATCGTCAAAAAAAAAAGATAAACTATTGATGTGCACAAAACATGAACAAACTTCAAGAACATGCTGAATGAAAGTCAGACATAGGATTACATATTGTATGACTCCATTTATATGAAACCTTAAGTAATCAATACACTTCCCACGATGGGAACTCGCTAAACTTGTAGTAATTTACATTAAAACCAAGTGATAAATATTTAAAAGGTTGTTAATATAAATCATTTTATTCATAAAGATTATAGCACTGAGATATTTTCAATAGGTGCTAAGAAAGTATTTAATAAAAGTTTAGACTCACATTCCAGAACCAAAAAAAAAAAAAAAGTGAAAACTAGTAATAAAAAAATCCTTGACTTGACAAAGATCATTCATCAGGAACTAAGACGTAATGGTGAAGCAAGCATTTCAATACAAGTGCTATTATATTGGAGGATCACTCTAAAGTCATCACCGGGATTCAACAAAAAAGGTACATACATCTTAGGAGATGCATATAGACATACATCCTAGGAAATGCACTGGAAGAATGTGAAAGCATATTTGGTTAACGTAATGATCAGGGGTATACGATAACGGCAAACATTGGGTAGTGGTCAAAGATACTAGATTTGTAATATAAGGGACAATTTTATAGATCAAAGGATTGTCCCAGGTTCCACACAACTTCATAACATCCTACTTCTTTGTTTTAAATATATGTAACAACAAGACATTTTTTGCAGGAATTTAATATACAATGAAATTTTTTTAGGAATGAAACTATGACATGATATGATGGAGTATTTATTTTACTTTGTTTTTTCCAAATTTTACCAAACTTTGTTGACCATTTAGAAAAATCTTGTCACTTGCAGCACCATTGTAGGTATTTGATTACAACGCACCTCTATTAGTCTAAATTTACAGTTGTCACATTCCCACTGATAATGTTCATAGATAGAAGCATCTACAACTTCATTATGACTGTTGATGTATTTGTTTTTTTGTTTGCTTGTTTTTTTTTTCTTTTTTTGCCTTATCTAGGGCCGCACCCGCAGCATGTGGAGGTTCCCAGGCTAGGGGTCTAACAGGAGCTGCTAGCCACCGACCTACGTCACAGCCACAGCAACACGGGATCCGAGCCGCGTCTGCAACCTATACCACAGCTCAGGGCAACGCCGGATCCTTAACCCACTGAGCAAGGCCAGGGATCGAACCCACAATCTCATGGTTCTTAGTCGGATTCGTTAACCACTGAGCCATGACGGGAACTCCTGTTGATGTATTTGAGTACCAAACATTTACATATTGAAATAACGCAATCTTATTATAAAATGCTTTTCCCTTATGTCTCCTTATACTACAGCATGATACTGATATTTAGAAACCATGAGATTAAATAGTTTACATTACCTATGAATTTCATTTCAGATTAGTAAAGATACTGTTACATAACTTTTTTTATAAGTATGATGGAATTGAATACCATTGTTCTAGTGCAACAAGCAAAGTAACTGGGGGGAAATACAGGAAAAGAAAAATAGAAGCTGTTTGTCAGAGATATAATTATATTCTTAGAAAACTCAGGAGAGTCGACTAAAACCATTAGAACTGGGAAGAGAGATTACCACGGTAGCTGTTATCGGATAACTGTAATGGGTCTGATTGCAGTGATATAGAAACAGGCAATGTTTTTTCTTTTTTCTTGATAACTATCAACTTTGCTTTGCAAGGGTCACTCCCCACTCTACCCCCCACTAGCAGGAATTGGGTGGAAGGTGGGGCTAAAGGCTAAGCA
This sequence comes from Catagonus wagneri, assembly GCA_004024745.2. Taxonomy (NCBI): domain Eukaryota; kingdom Metazoa; phylum Chordata; class Mammalia; order Artiodactyla; family Tayassuidae; genus Catagonus; species Catagonus wagneri. The sequence goes on along the minus strand of PVHT021183705.1, from coordinate 32,356,333 downwards.
TTGCCCATGAATTTATCTTCTGCTACATGTAATGGTTTCAGCCCAGGTGGTGGTTATTTCCTATGGAGGTGCACAGAACCGGTGAGTGGGGTAGAGTGAGGTCACATTTTCCCTCTCACCCTCTCCTCTCTGTTCCCTGCTCTCAGCAGAAGGGGATTAGCCCACAATAAAGGATGGCCTGCAGAGAGAGTCTTACCCCGGCCCAAAGTGGTTATTCCTTTGTTGAGTGCCTTTCCCTTTCCTGTCAAATAAAAGGAAGGGGAGGGAAAGGAAAGGAGAAAGAAAATTTAAAGAAGAGAGAAAATAAAGTAAAAGAAGAAATTTAGCAGAAAGAAGAAAAAGGGGTATGTATATACACTTAGAAAAAAGAAGGATATGCTACCAAATTTAAATTACTTGGCTCACTTGCTGAGTAGAGGAGGTTGGAGGACATTACAGATGACTTTCACTTTAAACAAATTCTATATTATAAAAACTTTACAATATGATCCAGCAACTCTACTTTTAAGTATCTTCCCAAGACAAATAAAAATGTTTGTACACACACACACACACACACACACACACAAATCTACAGATGTTCATAATAGTATTATTTTTATTTATTTATTTTTGGCTACCCTGTGGCATATGGAATTCCCAAGCCAGGAATCAGATCCAAGCCACAGTTGTGACCTAAGCCACAGGTGTGGCAATGCCCGATCCTTCATCCCATGCTCCCAAGACACTGTTGATAGCATTGCACCATAGCAGGAACTTCGTAGCATTATTTATAGTTGCCAAAAAGTAGAAGTAAACCAAATGTCCACCAATTGATGAGTGAAAAAATAAAGTGTGTTATACCCATTATGATGGAACACTATTAGTCAATAAAAATAAATAAATTAGGAGTTCCTGTCATGGCTCAGTGGAAACGAATCTTACTAGCATCCATGAGGACGCAGGTTCAATCCCTAGCCTTGCTAAGAGGGTTAAGGATCCGGTGTTCCTATGAGCTGTGGTGTAGTTTGCAGACGCGGCTCGGATCTGGCATTGCTGTGGCTGTGGCATAGGCCACCAGCTACAGCTCCCATTCGATCCCTAGCCTGGGAACCTCCATATGTTGCACATGCAACCCTAAAAAGACAAAAAAATTAAATAAATAAATAAATAAATAAATAAATATTGATATGTGCTTCAACACAGATGATCTTTGAAAACATTATGCTAAATGAAAGAAGCCAGTTGCACACGATTCCATTTATAAGAAAAGTTCAGAAAATGGCAAAAAGTAGACTAGTGGCTGCCCAGGCTGGGTGAAATGAGGGTGGGTGGGAAATGACAGATTAGGGACATGAGGTGTTTTTTTGGGATAATAAAAATGTTCTAGAACTGACTGTGGTGCTGGATGCACATATCTGTGAATATACTTAAAGCCATCAAACTGTATGCTATCTGAACTATATCCGAATAAATTTTTAATAAAAACTTTACAAAGAACATGTACTATCTTATGCTAATAAAACACCAGTGATTTTTCCTGTTATGTACTATTATCATATAGATGTGTTATACATCAAAGATTCATACCCGAAACATCCAAAATATTATAATAGGACTCCGCCCTGAGTTTCCTGGATAATCACTGTTTTTTTTTAAGCGCTGCACCCACAGCATATGGACATTCCCAGAGTTAGGGATCAAATCAGAGTTGTAGCAGTTGCCAGCCTACAGCACAGGTACAGCAATGCCAGATCCAAGCTGCACCTGTGAACTTCACCGCAGCTTGCAGCAACGCCGGATCTTTAACCCACTGAGTGAGGCCAGGGATAGAACTGCATCCTCATGGACACTAGTCGAGTTCTTAACCCACTGAGTCACAATGGGAATTCCTGGATAATTGCTTTCATAAAATAGGTAGGTTATCTAACAAAAGTGGGAGGTAATATAATGTAGTACTGGCCAAAAAAAAAAAAGGGGGGGGGGGAAGAAAATCAACATGCAGCAATGAACAAAATGGAGAATCCAGAAATAGATTCAGCTAAATATAAAGCCATTATATGATACTGTAAGCTTTTTTAACTCTGGATTGAGGAGCCTTTCTTTAATGAATGGTCTCTGAGTAATTAGTAATTTGAAGAGTAAATTAAATCAGATCCATATCTTACAACATATTGCAAAAAGATACTCCATATCAACTGAAGTGTCAAATATAAAAATCATATTGAATAAAATAAAAAAGAAATTAAAATGGAGTATTTATTAGATCTGTGGAGGATTGTCAACTTTCTCAACTTTAAACACAATTGAAAAGTATCACTAAAGCCAGATATTCATATACAATTTTTTTCATTTTTAAACTTTGACAATGAAACAAGATTAAGATTAAAAAGCCATTAGATTTACTTATATATTTATATAAATTTTAAAATGTTTATTACAAATATGATAAGGGATTAATAGAAAGGTCTCACTCTAGCTATTTAAAGAAAAGAAAAAAGAACTCGGTAGGTAAATAGACAAAGGAAATGAGACAATTTGCACTAGGGGAATTAATAGTAAACAGATATATAAAACAAGGCTCATAATTGCTAGTCATCAAAGAAATGCAAAATAAAACAACTGCATTCCGAACGCTGGCACTATTGTACCAACCTAAGTGGTTGCCTTGGATTCTGGACCCTTACTAGACCTGTTTTCCCCTTCTCTCATTTTCACGAAGCTAAATTAGTGCTCAAATACAATAACATCATGGTCTATACAAGGTTAAATTTACTTCTGATTTTTTCATCTTTTTTCCCTACCTTTGTGCTCCATATTTTTTCTGGAAAACAATGTTATTGAACATGTACAAAAACACTCTGTCTCCAATTCTCCTCCTCCTCCGTCTCCTCCTCTCCTTACCCTTTGCCTCCCCCCTTCCCTTTCTTCCTCTCCTCCTTCTTTTTGCCAGCAAGTTATAAATCTATAAAGTATATAATGAAATTTTTAACCTATGAGCTACTAGATGTCTTGAGATCCGTTCAGACCTGTTTTAGCAGTTCTATTAGATAGCTCCCAACACTTGCCTTGCATTCTTTCCAAGACCCCTGCCCCTACTCAACATCACTCCATGAATCCTTTGCTCTTCCTTTCAACTGTGTGCTCTCCACAAATTTGCCTCTCATAATGTGGGTGGTACCTCTCTGAAATGAGCCTCTCAAGTCTCTCATTTGATCCACTGCACATACCCCCTCATATATATACATATGCACAGATGTACACATATATATGTTAATAAATATATATATAAAGGTATTCACTGTTTTGTTTTCTAATGATACTGTTAAATTAACCAAAAAGCAAAAAATAATTTAATTATAATATTTGATGTGAGTGCTCTGGTACAATCTCATGCCACTAATGGAAGTAGAAAATGATACAAAGCCATAAATGTATGCATTATTTTTGATTCTGTGACTGTGTGTGTGAAGACATTCATTACAGTAATATTTACAGTGGAAAAAAAACAAAAGGTGCTTACACTGTACAGCAACAGGGTAAGAGTTAAATTATGAGCCTGCCTCCTTTCAAAGACTGACTGGAAAAAGGACAGAGACCTGACACAATCCATCAGCCAGTGACCTATCATTTGTGTGATGTGGTTTAAAAAAAAAAGGTATTCATGAGGATGTGGGTTCGATCCCTGGCCTTGCTCGGTGGGTTAAGGATCTGGTGTTGCCATGAGCTGCTGCATAGCTCACAGACACAGCTCAGATCCCTCGCTGCTGTGGCTGAGGCATAGCGGCAGCTATAGCTCTGATTTGACTCCTAGCCTTGGACATCCATATGCCGCAGGTGTGGCACTAAAAAACAAAAACAAAACAAACAAACAAACAAACAAACAAAAAAAGATAAACTAAGTCTATTAGAGTCTTTCACCTATTGCCCATTGAATGTAGGTATTAGAGCTGGAATATTATCTGGACCAGTGTTCTCTAACTTTAATGTGCATGAGAATCACCCAAAAGATTTGTTAAAATACAGATAACAGAACTTCTGATTGGGTAGGTCTGGAGTGGGGCCCCAGAATTTTCATTTCTAACAAGCTCCAGGTGATTCTGATGCTGCCAGCCCCAGGACCACAATTTTGAGAACCACTGATGGTTCTTGGCTGCATATTGCCAAGGTGGAGCTATTTCTGAACCACAGGCAGACAGATGTGCAAAAGGGAGAAGGATGGAGAAGACCACAAAGGGAAGCAGAGACCAGCCGTGGTTCCTGACTACCTTCCAGTTCCCATGAACCCAGTTGTACTTAAGTTCCTGATTTTAGATTCTATTGGACCTTCTGTCTAATCTTTATTTTAAAAAGCCCCTTCATTTGACTTGCATGAGTCTCTTTGCAAAGTAAGAAGCTTGTCCTCCTATAGAGATAAAGTTCATTATCCCCAACTCCATTCCAACCCAATTCCTGGGTTACTAAGGTAACAGGTTGTTATGCATCTTTCCATATTGTTCTCTAAACTCCATATATACATATATGCAAGGGTTTTATTATTTCTTTTACAAAAGTTAAATAGTCCTGAGTAAGGATTCAGATTCTGCTGCTATAATAGACCAACATATCTGTGGCTTAAACAAGACGTAAATTAACTTCTCTTTCTCATAATAGTCCAGTGGGTGATCTAAAACTGGTCAGGTGGTTCTGTTCTCTGGAGTCATATTGAAATCCAAGCTTCTACTGTCTTGCAGCTTCACCATCCTTAGGGGTTGCTTCAATCACATTTTCCGTGGTGGTTCACACCATGTTTATATTCTAGGCAACAGGAAGGGGCAAGACTGGGGTCAGATAGGGTGTTCCTTTCTTTTAAGAATATATTCTCAAAGGTGCAATGATCACTTCTAATCATATCCCCTTGGCCATAATTTAAAACCATGCGCACAACTAACTGCAAAGGAACCTTAGAAATAAGAGTTTTTAGCTAGTCAGACATGTGCCTGGTTAAAATTTAGAGATTCTGTTACCAAAGGAAAAGGAAGTGGGAAAGGGATCTTGGCAACATTTGGCAATCTCTGCCCCATAAAGTATAGACAGTGTTCTGCACCTTATTTCATAATGTCCCTTCGAGTCAATAAATATGGAGCAAATTTGCTTTAACATCTCCCAATTTAATATCTCTTTGTACAGTACTATCTTCAACTATTCCTATATTGATGGACCTTCAACTTAAGTCCATCTTTTTGTACCCATAAAGTGTCTTCAATAAATATAACTGTTCATAGATTCCTTTTGTGTGTGTGTATGTGTCTGTCTGTCTTTTTGCCTTTTCTAGGGCCTCACTCACGGCATATGGAGGTTCCCTGGCTAGGGGTCTAATCGGAGCTGTAGCCACTGGCCTATGCCACAGCCACAGCAATGCAGGATCCAAGCCACATCTGGAGCCTACACCACAGCTCACAGCAATGCCAGATCATTAACCCACTGAGCGAGGCCAGGGATCGAACCCGTAACCTCATGGTTCCTAGTCGGATTCGTTAACCACTGAGCCACAACGGTAACTCCTGTTCATAGATTCTTGTTTCCTACAGTTTTTGTTTCTCTTGGATATATTGCTTCAAATGAGTCAAAGGATATATGAGATTTTAATATTTATATATATTGCCGAATTACTCCCCACAAAGGTTATACTGTGAAGTTATACACTTATTGGTAATGAATGAGAGTTCTCATTCCCTCATGTTATCATCAGTGATCTTATATTTGCCCACATTACTTAAATTTGAATTTCTCTGAGTAGCAAGTGAGGCTGAGGGCACTGTCATATCTTTATTGATGATTTTCATTTCCTAGTCTGTGTATTGCTGGTTTACATCTGTGTCTGTTAGGCTCCAAACAAGAAAAAGAATTCACCTCAGATGGTTCAAATGAAGGGGCTGCAATAAAGGCACTGCTTACAGAGCCGGGGTCAGGACTAAGTGAGTAAATAAAAGATGAAGAGCTGGTGAGGCACCCAGAAAGGAAACAGTAGGAAGCTGCCGCTGCCTCCCAAAGCTAAAAAGACAAGACAGGGAACTAGTGGCACCTAGTCAGCCCAGTAAGTACTGAACCATGGAGAAAAAGCTGTCCTGTGGGAGTTGAGGTGGAAGCCCTTAGCTTCTGTTGGAAACATACCACCAGAAAAGAGAAACATCCCAACTTTTCTCTCCTTCGGCCCTTAAATCTCCTGCTAGTTCTGCCCATTGGCCAAACCTAATGGGCAAGCCAGCCAGAAAGATGCCCAGGGCACAGAGGCAAGTAGCAGGTGGAGAACAGAAGTGAGGACCAGACAGAAAAACCAGCACAGTGTCCTTTACCCCCTTTTCTAGTGAGTGTATGTGTCTTTTCGCTATCAATTGATAACTTGTCAAACACTAGAGATAAAGATCCTTTTATATAACACGTGTAAATGATTTCCCCAGCTCATAACCAGCTATTGACTCTTGCCTATAATTTGTTTTTTTTTGCATAAATCATTGTTACGGTTTTGGAATCTATTTTACTTAAGACAATCTCCACCTTCACCTCTAAGGTCTGATAAATCTTTTTTCATTTTTGCATCCTTGGTCCCTTTGAATTTATTTTTGTATAGAGCATGAAATGGAGAGTCTAGCTTTGCTTTTTTCTAGATGAAGAGCCAGTTATGTTAGCCATAATCATACTTTCTTCACTGATATAAAATAACAACTTTGCCATATAAGCTTCAAATATGAACTTTAAATTCATTTCTGAGTTTGCCATACACTCCTTCACTGGTATGAGTGGGTAGTGCTCTGGAGAGTGAGCGATAAAAGCATTTAAAAACATATAAGGAAGAATCAAGGTCTGTGAAGTGAGAGAATAGCTAAGAAATCGTGAAAAGAATTTTTTGAGTAGACTTGACATTCTAGATGCTGAAAATTTCTATAATGCTGTTCTTTTCAAAAGGGTATGGTATTGGCCGCTCTCACCTTCTGAGACCGACTGCATTCCGCCTATGGAATATGTATCTCTCTAAATAAATTCCCATTCACCTAAAAAAAAAAAAAAAAGAGTATAGTATTGTCCCAGATGATTGCATAAAAACAGTTTGAAGACCTACGTTACATTCTACTACTTTAATCTAGTAGCTAGTTTTAGTTCTTTATATTATCTTTCACCCTTCATCTCTGTAACCCAAAGATTAGCCTCCTGACTATTTCAAATTAATCTGCTTTCTGGGGACAATTTTCTTGTTTGTTTGGTTTGGTTTTTTCCTCTCCCAGGCTCCCTCCTGCAATCCTGCATCATGGTTGTTCCTAGAACATTTTCATGGGTCCTGAAGTCTCTATCCTCCCATTCTTTTGTCCATCTTTCTTTCTCTGATCTCAGTCTTCATCTCCACAGCTCCTCCCCACCCTTCCCTTTTCCCCTTCACTTGCCTCAGGAAATTAAAAATTCATCTTTCTTTATCTTGAACAGCAATACCATATTACTTATCTCACTTTAATCCAGGCCAGCCCTATGTTCTAGATGGCTACAACCATGAGGGTTTATTAAAGTATCTGGCAAAGCAAAGATAGCTCACATTCTAAGGATCTCTGTCTCTAGCTTTTTTTTTTGCTTTGTTGCTTTTTAGGGCTGCACCCATAGCATATGGAAGTTCCTAGGCTAGAGGTCGAATCTGAGCTACAGCGCCAGCCTACGCCTCAGCCACAGCAACGCGGGATCCAAGCTGAGTCTGCGGCATACACCACAGCTCACAGAAACCCCAGATCCTTAACCCAATAATCAAGGCCAGGGATTGAACCCACATCCTCATGGATCCTAGTTGGGTTCATTAACTGCTGAGCCATGAAGGGAACTCTATGTCTTTAGCTTTATTTTTATTAATTTTTTTTGTCTTTTGTCTTTTTAGGGCTGCATTCATGGTATATGGAGGTTCCCAGGCTAAGGGTTGTCAAATGGGAGATGTAGATGCCGGCCTATGCCACAGTAATGCTGCATCCGAGCCTCATCTTCTACCTACAGCACAGTTCACGGCAACACTGGATCCTTAACCCACTGAGCAAGGCTAGGGATCGAACCTGCATCCTCTTGGATACTAGTCGGGTTTGTTAACCACTGAGCCACGATGGGGACTCCCCTGTCTCTAGCTTTTTTTTTTTTTTTTTTTTTTTGCTTTTTGTCATTTTAGGGCCGCACCCAGGGCATGTGGAGGTTCCCAGGCTAGGGGTCTAATCGGAGCTGTAGCCACTGGCCTACGCCGCAGCCACAGCAACGCAGGATCCGAGCTGCATCTGCGACCTACACCACAGCTCACGGCAATGCTGGATCCTTAACCCACTGAGCAAGGCCAGGGATCGAACCCACAACCTCATGGTTCCTAGTCGGATTCGTTAACCACTGTGCCACGACGGGAACTCACCCCTGTCTCTAGCTTTTTAAAGGAACAACTTTTTCTTCCTACTCCATATGCGTGGTTCTCACAGAGTTGTAATCACAATTTATGTCCATATAACTTTGTGTTCTATTTTTATTTGATGTTATTTTATCAAATGCATATACATATAAATTTGCATATATGTATATACATATAAATTTGTATATATGTATTTTATACTACTTTTCATTGAGGTTGTTTAATACATAGTTTTCTCATCATGAGACTTATCTTTAAAAACAGTATAATTCCATCATGTAGAGGAGACGTAATTGACATTCATTTCTGTAGTTTTGAATACATTTGCACATTTTTGCTAGGGAAAATTGGTCATAAAATATTTTAAAACAATTAAGACTATATATTATTTTCTGAAAGCAAACCCCTAGGAATATATGGAATATGGAAAGAGGAGTTTACATTTTTATTACCCTCAATATATAATTATTAAAATTTACACAATACAATTCTACCAATTTACAGTAACAGTAATAAAATTTTCTCCATAGCCTCATTTATGTTGGATTTTGTGTTTTCAAAAAAGTCTTCCAAGGAGTTCCCACTGTGGCACAGCAGGTTAAGGATCCAGCATTGTCTCTGCAGCGGCTCGGGTCACTGCTGAGGCATGGTTTCAATTCCCAGACCAGCACAATGGGTTAAGGATCTGGCATTGCCATAGCTATGGCTCCGATTCGATCCCTTGCCTGGGAAATTCCATATGCCATGGGTGCAGCCAAAAAAAAGTGTTCCAAGTTTATAGATATAAATTATACTTAATTATTATTCTATTTTCATGTCCATGATTACCAGCACTGTTGAAAAGTTTACCACTTATTTAAAATATGTATTTTCTCTTCTTATATTGTCTGTGTCCTTGTGTAGTTGTAACTGATTTCTTGATGCTCTTATTCACACCCTTCATAGAGGACAGATGTTAATACTTTATATCTGCTGTAACTATTTCCTCCATTCTCTTCTTTTCCTTCTTTATAGATTTCATATGTAGATATTCTTTTTTTTTTTTTTCTTTTTGCCTTTATGTAGAGCCACACCCGTGGCATATGGTGGTTCCCAGGCTAGGGGTCTAACAGGAGCTGTAGCCGCCAGCCTTCGCCACAGCCACAGCAACAGGGGATCCGAGCCGCGTCTGCAACCTACACCACAGCTCACAGCAACGCCGGATCCTTAACCCACTGAGCAAGGCCAGGGATCAAACCCGCAACCTCACGGTTCTTAGTCGGATTCGTTAACCACTGAGCCACAAAGGGAACTCCAGCTTACAGTTTTAAAATAAATAAGTCATTGGGATGTAATGTACAGCATGGCAACTATAGTTAATCACACTCTATTATATATTTAAAAGTTGTTAAGAGAGTAAATCTTTTTTTTATTTATTTATTCATTTATTTATTTTGGTCTTTTTGTCTTTCTAGGGCCACACTCGAAGCATATGGAGTTTCCCAGGCTAGGGGTCTAACTGGAGCTCTAGCCGCCGGCCTGTGCCACAGCAAGACCAGATCCAAGCTGCATCTGCAACCTACAGCACAGCTCACGGCAATGCAAGATCCTTAACCCACTGAGCGAGGCCAGGGATCGAACCTGCAACCTCATGGTTACTATTCAGATTTGTTAACCACTGAGCCACTATGGAAACTCCAAGAGAGTAAATCTTAAGATTTTTGTTTGTTTGTTTTTGTTGTCTTTTTAGGGCCGCACTTGCAGCACATGGAGGTTCCCAAGCTAGGGGTCAAATTGGAGCTGTATCTGCCAGTCTACACCACAGACACAGCAACGTGGTATCCAAGCCATGTCTGTGACTTACACTGAAGCTAACAGCAACACCAGATTCTTAACCCACCGAGTGAGGCCAGGGATCAAACCCGCATCCTTGTGGATCCGAGTCGGGTTAGTTACAGGTGAGCCATGACTGGAACTCCGTAAGAGTTCTCATCACAGGAAAAAAATTATAACTATGTGTGGTGACAGATGTTAATTAGACTTATTGCAGTGATCATTTTGAAATATATACAAATACTGAATCATTAGGCTGTACACCTGAAACTAATATAATGCTATATGTCAATTATACCTCACTTTTAAAAATAGAAGTCTTATAAGAACAAACAGAAACTGAAATATGAAGCTGCACTTTTGGATAGTAATTGGAACTTGGGTGATAAAAATTGGACTCAAAGGCATGCACAGATAGGGCATCCTGGTAACTTCCTCCCTTGTGTTGGGCTTGGGGCCCCAAAATATTACCTAGGAATAAGAACTATTTAAAAACAGAGCAGACCTTGAAGGAAAAGAAGCCCAGCTTTGAATCATTTCAGTTACTGAAACTGGATTAGGGCAATTCTGGATTGGCAGTGCCCCTAGCCCTGCCTCCCTGGAGGAAAATAACATTCTCAAGCCTCAGCATGTTTTTATATTTGAAATATTATTCAATATAAAATAACCAAACGCTTGAGCTGACAAGACAATGTAAACCCCAAAATTAAAAAAAAACAAACAAACATAGAAATGGGTCTACATGGAGTTCCTGTTGTGGCTCAGCAGTTAACGAATCTGAGTAGCACCCATGAGGACACAGGTTAGAGCCCTGGCCTTGCTCAGGGGGTTAAGGATCCAGCGTTGCCATGAGCTGTGCTGTAGGTGGCAGACGCAGTTTGGGTCCTGCGTTGCTATGGCTTTGGTGTAGGCCGGCAGCTGTAGCTCCAATTAGAGCCCTAGGCTGGGAACCTCCATATGCCACAGGTGCAACCCTAAAAAGCAAAAAAAGAAAAGATAAGAAAAGGACCTACAGGGTATCCCAATAACGGTGTCAACAGATTCTGCTACTTATGAATGTGGTTAATGTGGTTAAATATGCTTCACGTGGTTAATATGCCTAATATAGTTAAAGAGATAAGTTACAATACTCATAATTTTGGCTGAATACTATAAACTACAAAGAAAGAACTAATGGAAAATCTATACCACAAAAGTATAAAAATAGCTAAAATGAGATACCATTTCACATCCACTAGGATGGCCATCATCAAAAACATTAAAAAAAATAACAAGTTTTGGTAAAGATATAAAGAAATTTGACCCCTTTTCCATTGCTGGTGCTAATATAAAATTGCGTAGCCATTGTGGAAAACAGCATAGAGATTTCTCAAAAAAATTAAGCAGAATTTCCATATGATCTAGCAATTCCACTTCTGGGTATATACATTACAACTGAACACACAGATCCAAAAATATGCTTGTATACCAAGAAGCATCTATACCATATTCATAGAAGAATTAATTACAACAGCTAAAATGTAGAAAAAACTCAGGTGTCCATTGACAGATGAGTAGATAAACAAAGTGCTATATGTACATACAATGATATATTATTCAGCTTTTTAAAGGAAGTAGGAGTTCCCATTGTGGCTCATCAGACTGAGGATGCAACGTTGTCTCCATGAGTATGTAGGTTTGATCCCTGGCCGTGTTCAGTGTGTTAAGACTCTGGCATTGCTGCAAGCTGTGGTCATAGGTTGCAGATGCCACTTAGATCTGGTGTTGCCTTGGCTGTGGTGTACGCCCCAGCTGCAACTCCAGTCAGCCCCGGGCCTGGGAACTTCCGTATCCTCCAGGTGTGGCTGCAAAAAGAAAAAATAATAATTATTAAAATAAAAAGGAAGTAAATTCTGACACATGCTGCAACATGGATGAAACCCAAAGATATTATGCTAAATGAAAGAAGCCAGATACAAAGAGACAAATATTGCACGATCTCACTTACATGAAGGATCTAGAGTGGTCACATTCATAGAGACAGAAAGTAGAATGGTAGCTGGCAGGGGCTTGGGGGAGCAGGGAATGGGGAATTAGTGTTTAATGGGTATAAAATTTCAATATGGGAAGATGGTGTGTTCTGGAGATGGATGGTGGTAATGTTTGCACAACAGTGTGAATGTACTTAATGTCACTGAACTGTACACTTAAAAATGGTTAAAATGGCAAATTTCATGTTACAGATATTTTACCACAATAAAAAAAGTATAATAACAAAAATTTAAAACTCACCGGATGGGTTTGACCGTTTATTCAATGCAGCTATATCAAACTGTGACTGGAGGGTGAATCAGAAGAAATTTGCCAGAGTAAAGCATAAAGAAACAGAATTTATCCCAACGAATGATACAGAATTGTGCTCTAGTCTTTTTTTCTTTTTCTTTTTTTGGCTTTTTAGCGCCACGGCTGCAGCATATGGAGGTTCTCAGGCCAGGGGTCCAATCGGAGATGTAGCCACCGGCCTACACAAGAACCACAGCCATGTGGGATCTGAACCGCGTCTGCGACCCACACCACAGCTTACGGCAATGCCAGATCCTCAACCCACTGAGCAAGGCCAGGGATTGAGCCCGTATCCTCATGGATGCTAGTTGGGTTTGATAACCACTGAGCCATGACAGGAACTCCATATGCTCCAGTCTTTAGCATTGCTTTTACTGGGCCTCTTTTAGAACTTCTCCTTTTATGAAGACAACATGAGCTGGCGTAAGTGCTCATTCAAAGGAAAAGGGATGCCAGCTTTGAGAGAGGCACCTGTAGACATTGTTTCATTTAATCTACCCCCCACCACCCCACCACCAAATCTAAGAGGTAGGAGCTGTAACTCCACACTTACATGATGGATATTCAAATCAAGTAACTTGCCCAAGACCACACATCCAAAAGCCAAGATTCAACACAGGTCCATCACATCCAAGTGTGTGTTCTTTCTACTATTCCAGACTACCGCTCAAATATTTATTCACTCAGTAAGTAATCTTCATGTATAAGTCAAGACTGTTCTAGAAGTTACTGGTACAGTGGTGAACAAAGAAGACACAGTATCTGCTTCAATAGGGAACAATGAACAAGAAAAATATTAAGGGGAGAGAGACTGATGGGTGTGTGTGTGTGTGTGTGTGTGTGTGTGTGTGTGTGTGTGTGTGTGTGTGTTATTTCGTTTGGTGAGATCAGAAAATCCCTCCCTGATAGGATGACTTTTGAGCAGCAAATCTGAAGGAAACGAAGGTGTGAAACGCATGGATAGCTTAGGGAAAAGCTTTTGGAAGCAAAGAAAGAGTAAATGGAAAGACTCTGAGTAGGTCATGTGCTTGAAATGTTTGAGAAATCAGGGTGTGGAGGGAGTATGGGTACAGTTAGGAGAGGAAGTAGAAATAGATGGAAATAAAGTCAGAGATGTGTTGGACAGGACAGGGAAATGGATTGCATACAGTCTTATAGACCATATACATGTATTAGTTTCTTGTTGATGCTGTAACAAATAACCACAGACTTAGTGGCTCAAGATAACACAAATTTACCATCTTACAGTTCTGGAGTTCAGAAGTCTGAAATAGGTTTTACTAAGCTAAAATCAAGGTGTTGGCAGCGTGGCATTCCTTCTGGAGGCTCTGGGGGAGAATCCATTTCCTTTTCCACTTCTAGAGGTTGCCTGCATTCCTTAACTCACCATCCCTTCCTCTACCTTTAAAGCCGGCACCAGGGTAGCTTCCATTGTGGCTTAGCAGGTTACAGACCTGACTAGTATCCAAGAGGATGCGGGTTCTATTCCTGGCTTTACTCAGTGCATTAAGAGAATCTGGCATTGGAGTTCCCGTTGTGGCTCAGTGGTTAACGGATCCGACTAAGAACCATGAGGTTGCGGGTTCGATCCCTGGCCTTGCTCAGTGGGTTAAGTATCTGGCGTTGCCATGAGCTATGGTGTAGGTTGCAGACGTGGCTCGGATCCTGCGTTGCTGTGGCGAAGGCTGGCAGCATCAGCTCCTGTTAGACCCCTGGCCTGGGAATCTCCATATGTCGCAGGTGCGGCTCTAGATAAAAAGGCAAAAAAAAAAAAAAAAAGGATCTGGCATTGCCGTGAGCTGTGATGTAGGTCACAGACACACCTCAGATCCCACATCACTGTGGCTGTGGTATAGGCTGGCCCCTAGCCTGGGAACCTCCATATGCCCCAGGTGCAGCCCAAAAAGCAAATAAAATAAAGTAAAGCCAGCATCACAGCATCATTAAATCTTTCTCAATCTCTGATCTCCACTCCCCCACCCCACATGCATCTCTGCTTCTAGTAACATTTCCTTCTCTGACTCTCCAACCTCTTTCTTTCTCTTCTAAGGACCCTTGTGATTACACTGGCCTCACCTGATAATCTAGGATTCATCTTCCCATCTCAAGGTCCCTCACTTCATCACATCTGAAAAGTCTCTTTCCATGTAAAGTAACATATTCACAGGTTTTGCAGATTAGGATGTGGACATTTTGGGGAGGCTCTTATTCTGATGACCACACCATAGAAAGGACTTTGAATTTTATTCTGAGTAGGAGGTTATTGGAGGGTTCTGAGCAGAGCAGTATGTGGTTTGATTTACTTTGAAAATTTTCAAAGGAAGTAGGCATTACAAGCACTGGATACATTGTTAGAATATTGAGTGAATTTAAAAGACTGGCAAATTTATCATGAACTCCCGCTGAATGACCAGCCCACCCTCCAGGAGTCAGCGTTCAGAGTTCAGAAGCACAATGAATAGGGGATAGGAAAGGAAAGCAACACAGTTCCCTCCAGTGCCTCCTCCTCTTCATCTGTGACCTGTTTCACTATTCATGTTACCATTTCCACATAGGTCTCACTGGATGCAAGCAATTAATCAATCAATAAAAATACCCTTTACATAGCAAAGAAAGAGATGAAGAAACTATGACATTTCTGCCACAAAAGTGAAGACTGAATAGGTTTCTTTCCTTTGTGGGCTAGTACTGCCTAAAAAATATACTCTTTTCCAAGTTTTGTAGCTAAAAGAAAAAATTAAAGAGAATATCTAATATAATAAAACTTGCACACATGAACAGGTTTATGTAAGCCTGCTGGGGTTTTCTCCACCACACTTAGGTGCAAAAATATCATACACATTTTTTAAGTCAAATTAAATATAACTCAATCCTTCCAGCCCTCCTGTGGTTGACTGAAATTCACCCTCCAACATTTTTGGAGGCCTCTCCCAGCAGGCTTATGGGCACCACCAAAGATATTTCCCTATCTGTATCATGAATCCCAGCCCAGACAACTGTGTTCTACTCAAGAATTAGCCTTTTCCATAGGTGATGTCCATTTCCTCCCAGATAAACTAACTGTGGTCCCCAAATCTGGGGTACCCAGGCAATCACATGGCTACTGTGTCAATTACCTATTGCTGTATAACAAATCACCCCCAGAAGTAAAGGCTTAGGGCAACCATTGTATTGCTTACATTCCTGTGGGCCAGGAATTGGGGCAGTTAAGTGAGTCCAGATAATCTCTATTCCCTGTGGTAAACTGGACTCACTTCTTTGGCTACAGTCAGCTTGAGGCTGAGCTAAACTTGAAGGTCCAAGGTCTCTCACTAGTGTCAGTTAAGACAGCTTGATTCTTCCCACAAGGACTCTCTCTCTCCCCTAGCAGGATGGCCTAGACCTCTTTTTTTTTTTTTTTTTTTTTTTATGGCCTCACCAGAGGCATATGGAAGTTCCCAGGCTAGGGGTCATATCGGAGCTGTATCTGCCAGCCTACGCCACAGCCACAGCAACACAGGATCAAGCCACGTCTGTGACCTATACCACAGCTCATGGCAATGCTGTATCCTTAACACACTGAGCGAGGCCAGGGATCGAACCCGCATCCTCACAGATACTAGTTGGATTCATTACCACTGCACCACAACAAGAACTCCGGCCTAGACCACTTTACAAGGTGACTGAGGTCTCTGAGAAAAAGCAGAAGTTACGAGGCCTCTTAAGGCCTGTGCTCGGAAGTTCAGGAACATTACTCTCTGCTGCATTCTATTGTCAAAGCCAGTCATCAGCCCAGTCTAGACTCATGGGTCAGAAAAACAGACTACTTCTTGAAGGGAGGAGCAGCAAAGTCAACTGCCAAACATTGTGGCCATACAGAGTGTGATCCATTGGGAACCACTCTGAACATTCTACCATAGCCCCCTCCCAAGATTCAGTCACTCCTCCCTAACCCACCATTGTCTGAGAATCCACATAAAGAGGAGCCTTACCCCCCCCACTCTGGGGGGGATCCAGCTTAACTCTGGGAAGCTGCCAAGCCCTGCCAAGACCTAGGTGAGGTGAAGGTCCTTCCCCTAAAACACACACACACAGCCTCTTAACTGCTTCTCCAACCTTGAAATGGGGACTGTATTATATTCAGTAATATAAGACTGAAAAGTCTCCAGCCTCACTTTGGGCAAAGCAGAGCGAAGGAGAAAAAGGCTGATAAAAAGAGCTTATAAGATTTTGATGCCAGTATGAGGGGGCCACATCTCTTGCCAGGACTGGCATGGTGTTGGTCACTGGGCCCACCCCACCCGTCTCTGGGATAAAGGTGGCAATAAGGTTAATGCTGTTAACCAACCTGAAGTGGAATGATGGTCTCCAAGGGTCCCGGATGACAGCTTGATTCCACTCAGGATTTCCAAGAGAGACAAGTTGCTTGTTAAAGAAGTTGCAGAACTTGCAGCTAATTTACCTTGCACATGTACAGGGCATTTTCCTGATCCAAACACACTTCGTTGCTTTCAGCTAACTATTCTGAGATGAGGATCGCTGCCAGGTTGGAAATTTTCAGTTTGAAACTGCAGTTCCCAATGTGTGCAAGATAGTACCTCCCAACATGAGTGCTTGACCAGGATTGGGCACTCCAACATCATCAAGACAGGCCAGTATGTCTAAGTTCATCAAGTTTACCAAAAAAACTTTTGAATGACGGTACTGGCTGGACTCCCACCAAAACACTCAAGGACATTGTTTGGGGGTTACACTCTTTCTTAACTGACCTATTGAACTGCGATGGTTTACTGAATATTAAAGCTATAGAAGACATTCGCAGGACAGCAAGGGCTTCCAGAATAAAGGCAAAGCCTTTATTAAGAATTACGGCAGGTGATAGAAAGGGAAGACTGTAGGATCAAGGACTGTGTGTTATTAATGTCTCTCTAACATGAAACATCAAGAGGGAACCTCTCCTCACCCCAGTCCTCATGCACCCTCTTAGTCCCACTGGAATATACAAGTCCAGGGTCATGTTGTCCTGATGAAGGACATATTCATTAAAGCCCACTGTAGATAATGAATTCAACACAATACAGAAGGAAATGTGTTTGGGGTTCTAAAGAGCTGTCTACTTATCTTGTCATGTTTACTTATTTGAAATTGTACTGGACAGGCTGTTGAAATTCTTGAAAAGTTTTTCTTTTTTTTTTCTTTTTAGGGCCACAGTTGCAACATATGGAAGATCCTGGGCTAGGGGTCAAATTGGAGCTGTAGCTGCCGGCCTACACCACAGCCACAGCAAGACCAGATCTGAGCCATGTCTACAACCTACACCACAGCTCATGGCAACGTGGGATCCTTTAACCAACTGAGGTAGGCCAGGGATAGAACCCATATCCTCATGGATACTAGTAAGGTTCTTAACCCTCTGAGCCATGACAGGAAATCCCAAAATTCTTGAAAAGTTTTAATGAACTCAAAACTAAAGCTAGCGCTTCCTCATTTATTCCACAAACAAAATCACTTCCTTGCACAAGTGATGTTAATGCTGTTCAGTGCAACTCAGAGATTAGCCATAAGAAACCCACTAAAAACTAAGGAAACTTGGATTGGATTATGATGGCGGAATAAAAGGACTGGAGCTCAACTTCTCTCCCAAAAAACAACAAAACTACAACCAAATGCCGAGCAGCCTTCAACCAAATGGACTGTAAACTTCCGAAAAAGATATTCTACTCTAGAAGACAAAGACGAGACCACATCAAGAGGTAGGAGGGGTGGTGATTACGTGATAGAAGCAACCCCATACCTCCCGGGTGGGAAGCCCCACAGACTGGAAAGTAACTGTATCAAAGAGACTCAGCTACAGGACTGAGAGTTCTGAGCTCCACGTCAAATCCCCACATCTGGGGATCTGGCACAGGGAGAAAGAGCCCCTGGCGCATCTGGCATTGAAGGCCAGCAGGGCTTGTGTGCAGGAGCTCCACAGGACTTGAGGAAACACAAACCCCGTTCTTGAAAGGCACACACAGACTTTCACATGCACTGGGTCCCAGGGCAAAGCAGTCTCCATAGGAATCCGGGTGGAACCTGACTACAATTCTTGGAGGATCTCCTGGGAAAACAGGGGTGAGTGTGGC
>PVHT021183705.1:32318560-32336718 GCA_004024745.2 Catagonus wagneri | reverse complement strand
CAAATTACCAAGGACATTTTTCACAGAACTGGAACAAAATATTTTAAGGTTTGTTTGGAAACACAAAAAAACCAGAATAGCAAAGACATCCTCAAAAGGAAAAATGGACCTGGAGGACTCAGGCTCCCTGACTTCAGAGTATACAGCAAAGCTACAGTCATCAAAACCGTATGGTACTGGCACAAAGATAGAAACATAGATCAGTGGAACAGGATAGAAAGCCCAGAATTAAACCCACGCATCTATAGTCAACTAATCTATGACAAAGGAGGCAAGAATATACATTGGACAAAAGACAGCCTCTTCAATAAGTGGTGCTGGGAAAACTGGACAGCTACATGTAAAAAAATGAAACTAGAACACTTCCTAACACCATGCACAAAACTAAACTCAAAATGGATTAAAGATCTAGATATAAGACCAGATACCATAAAACTCTTAGAGGAAAACATAGGCCAAATATTCTCTGACATAAATGATAGCAACATCTTCTCAGATCCATGTGTCAGAGTAAGGACAATAAAAAGAGAAATAAACAAATGAGACAATTCAACTTCAAAGTTTCTGCACAGCAAAGCAAACCGTAAACAAAACGAAAAGACAACCCACAGAATGGGAGAAAATATTTGCAAATGAACCAACTGACAAGGGATTAATCTCCAAAATTTACAAACACCTCCTACAGCTCAATACCGAAAAAACAAACAACCCCATCAAAAAACGGGCGGAGGATCTAGGCAGACAATTCTCCAAAGAAGACATGCAGATGGCAAATAAACACATGAAAAGATGTTCAACATCGCTCCTCACTAGAGAAATGCAAATCAAAACCACTATAAGTCACCACTTTACACCGGCCAAAAAGTCTACAAACAATAAGTGCTGGAGAGGGTGTGGAGAAAAAGGATCACTCCTACACTGTTGGTGGGAATGGAAATTGGTGCAACCACTGTGGAAAACAGTATGAAGATTCCTCAGAAAACTCAAAATAGAGTTATCATTTGATCCAATAATCCCACTCCTGGGCATCTATCCAGAGGAAACCATGACTCAAAAAGACACATGTACTCCAGTGTTCATTGCAGCACTCTATGCAATAGCCAGGTCATGGAAACAACCTAAATGCCCATTGACAGAGGAGTGGATAGGGAAGATCTGATACATACACACAATGGAATATTACTCAGCCATTAAAAGGAACGAAATAACATTTATAGCAACATGGATGGACCTAGAAATTATCATGTGAAGTGAAACCAGCCAGACAAGACAGCAACACCCAATGCTACCGCTAACATGTGGAAACTAAAAAGACACAATTAACTTCTTTGCAGAACAGAGAATGATTCACAGACTTTGGAAAACCTTGGGTTTTTCAAATAAGACAATCTGGGGGGTGGGGGGAATGCACTGAGGGTTTGGGACACAAATGCTATCAAATTGACTTGTGATGATTTTTGTATACCTATAATTGTAATAAAATTCATTAAGCCATAAATAAATAAATAAATAAATAAATAAAAACTAAGGAAACTTCCTCAAACATTGGCCCTGCCTAACACTTGCAAAGTTTCCCAAAATGCATAGAAGCATTTATTGTATATCTCTTAGTAAAATGCATATTTTCTTTAATGTAAGCTTTTTTTTTTTGTCTTTTTGCCTTTTCTAGGGCCGCACTTGTGGCATACGGAGGTTCCCAGGCTAGGGGTCTAATCAGAGCTGTAGCTGCAGACCGACACCACAGCCACAGCAACACGGGATCCAAGTCACATCTGCAACCTACACAACAGCTCACAGCAATGCCAGATCCTTAACCCACTGAGCAAGGCCAGGGATAAAACCTGCAACCACACGGTTCATAGTCGGATTCATTAACCACTGAGCCATGGTGGGAACTCCTGATGTGAGCATATTTTAGAATAGACTTGTAATTTGTACAACTGAATGCTTTATTTTTCCATTCTTACTTATTTTATGTTTTCATTGTATAGTACAGAAAGAAAGATGTTGGGTCAAGCAACTATTGCAGAGAGATGCAAAGAAACTATGCAAGACAAATTGTTCATCCAGCCAAAATGCAACAAGAATCTGGACTTTAAAATGAGCTCTTGCTTTAAAGGAAGAGCAGGGAGCCATTCTCACATGCTGCCCAGAAGAAACTTCTGGAGCAACCATAGGCAGTTTACCATTTCTGCATTTTATCATGTGACTTTCAGCCAGTATATAACACCTGTGTAATTACTTATCAGAAAGCAACACCTTCACTTATCTAAGGGAAAGGAATGATAATTCAGGAATCGTCCAAACAAGGTCTGATGCCACAGAGGTTATACCTATGACCCTCCAAGTGTACTATGGTTCTGGGCACTGCCTGGAGGGAAGCATTCTAGAACTTGGAGGACTCAGAATTAGCAGCTGAATATTGTAGTTTGGATCAGGTAAACAAACTTGTGAGGAAGAACCCTAAAGAGATGCAAATGGATTCACCCCAGCATTAAGACATTTGAACCAGTGAAATCAAGTGCAAAAAACTTGTTTGTACAGCATTATTAGCAGAAAAGAAAAAAAGATGTGACAGAAATTATTTTTCACTAATATTTATGTAACTAAGTTAGTGCCCTGTGGGGCTCCTAGGCACACGAGCATTTCTGTGTCCTCCATTTCTTATTTTTAAGGAATAAGCTTCAGCCTCCATGACCTTCCCTGAGTTCCAAAGGGCAGCTGCTAACCAGGGAAGGAAGGGGATGCAGGGACCAGGGAGGAGCAGTCAAGAGACACCAGTGCAGCTTTGGCTCAGGGTCCTGGTTCCTCTTTGTGGAATATGCATAACAATATCTTTGAGCCTTTCTGCAGAACTAAAACCCCCAACAAATAGAAGAACTACTTGATGAAGCATTCTTCATTCCGGAAGAAGGAGGACTACCATAACCCGTCCTGGGGTCACTAAACACCAGCTTTGAGAAACAATGCACGCTTGCTTCTACACTGATTCTTATCTACATCCCTATTTTCCACTCCCCAAATTATAAAACCACCTCCTGATCTTTTTCAAGGGGGGCAGAGTCTTTAAGGCATTAGCCTGCTGTGGCCCCCTTTGCCTGGCAAAGCAATAAAGCTCTTTCTCCTTCACCCAAAACTCTGTCTCCGAGTTTCTATTCAGCAACAGTGGACAGTGGCCAAGTTTTGGCAACATTTATAGTGAAAACTAACATTTTAAAACTAAGTACCAGATACCTCACCAAGAGATCTTTGCACATCACTAGTGGAATCCTTACACAAAACTATGAACTTAAAAAAAAGGTAACTATGTGAGGTGATAAGTGTGTTGATTAACCTTGTTGTGGTAATCACTTCACAGTATATACAACTGTAAAATCACTGTGTTGTACACCTTAAACTTACACAATGTTTATGTCAGTTATAAAGCTCAGAAAAAAGAAGGAACTTCAGCTTCTAGCCATATATCAGCTTGTATTAGACCAAATGTCACACTGAGAATAATAATACACATTGGCTTAACAACAATAACAATTTTTAAAAACCCACTATAAACCATTGCTAAATCTGTTTTACAGCTGAGGAAACTAAGGTTCAAAGAGAGAAAGTGATTTGCCTAGGATAACACAGCTGGTAGGTAGGTAAAGAGTTCAAACCCAGGCAGCACTGAGCCCAGAAGCTGCTTCTTTATCTCCTGTGTCCCAGGTGCCTCTCAAAAAGATTTTGTTGGTGTTAGGCTACCCCAGCGTCTTTCTTTGAAAGGACAGCCCATTGTTCTAAGTTATGTCCTTTATACTTTTTTCAGTTTTTGTCAAAAGTCCTTTTTTTCAAGTAAAGTGATCGTGATAGTAAAGGCTGATTTCTTATTGACCCTACCTGGCACACTTGAAATGACTAAATTTATGAGTTCCTTATTTTTAAAAATATGTGTTTCTTTTAATTGACTGTGAAATCCCAAAGTCTGAGAATAAATGACCTAGATTTTAGGATACAAGGAACGCAGAGAATTAACTCAAAGACAGAATCAGGTCCATGCTCTTAGCACTCACCTTGAATGTGACAAGGAGGGAGACACATAAAGCTAGTGTTTACTCCACAGAGAGTTTTACGGAATCCTGAAGCACAATTGAGGGTTTAAGCTGTGAAAAGTCCATCCCTGTTTGTGGATTCAGCCCTCGGAATGGAGGAGCCACCTCTGTTCAGACACTTGGGCAGACCCTGAAAAACTTGGCTCCTTCTATCAAAGTCAAACAGAGGATTCCAAACGGAAGTTATATTCTTCAGTCTGGCTTACTCTATTTGGTAAATGAACAAATGATGCCCTAGGTAATTTAAAAAAAATAAAAAACAGTTGAAAGGGGCACCACTGAACTTGGATATTAGTGCTTAGCTTTAATTAGCATGACAATTGTATTATTTGTCTTCACATCACAGCCCCTTTGTACTGCAAGTTTCTTGTGCAAATTTGCATTTTAAAAAAATCAGAGAGCAAACCAGTCTCCTAAAAATAAGGAAGTTGACACTGCAGGCTTTTTTGTATTTTTCAAATTCCTAAGAATAGGATACTATTTTGTAAATTACCACTTAGATTTTCCACAGGGCACTCCACTATAGTACAAGTCAAAGTAACTCCCCAAAAGCTTGCATGATCACATACAATCAATAGATGTCACATATGATCATAGATGTCACATATGTTCAATAACCCACTTTAGACGTAGAATTTAAATACAACTCAATCTTCCTGCATTCTAGAAAATATTTTTGGACATGTTTCTGGAAAAAGTCATCAGACAAAAGCTATTTAATTTGCCACTAACTAGTAAGTTGACATTTGTTGCATAGTACTTAACAGTATATATGATAGCAATGGTTCTTAAATTTTAGCCTGCCTCAGAATCACCTGAAAGAATCATGACACCACCTATCCTCAGAGTTTCGGATTCAGTTGGTCTAGGAGGGGATGGATACGGGAACCTGCATTTCTCACTTGAAATGCAGGGCACATTTTGGGGCACCACACACTCAACTGTATTACGGAGATGTGAAAATACTGGATACTAGGCTAACTATAAAATAAAGGTTAACTCTATTTTATTCAGGAACAAAAGTGGCTCAAATTTAGTTCTAGACTGGAAAACAAACGAAGGTTAACTACAGGGTTTGATAAATTTTGACATATAGATACACTCATGAAATCGTCACCACAATCAAGATAAGAACATAATTATCATCCCTAAGAATTTATTTGTTCCCCTTTGTACTCTTCCATCCTGTCCCTCCAGTTATGAACCCACTCCCATCCCCATGCAACCACTGGCCTGCTTTCTGTTACAATTAGTATGCATTTCCTACAACTGTATATAAACTAAATTATATAGTCTTTTTTTGTGTGTCTAGATTCTTTGAGTCAGCATAGTTATTTTGAGATTCATCCATTTTATGCTAGGTTTGCCAAGGGCGGAACAGGCAAGGCCAAGTGGGTAAAGCAAGAGAGATTTATTATGGCATCAGAGGGGGATGGGCTTAGCTCAAGATGGCACTAGCCCCGATGTGAGGAGGTGTTAGGCTTATAAAGGATCTGAGGCTGGAATCTGTGGTTGAAGTTCCTGGCAGGAACTTGTGGCGGGAACAATGAAGGAGGAGGAGATCAAGAGAGGGTATAGAGGAGTTCCCTTCGTGGCTCAGTGGTTAACGAATCCGACTAAGAACCCTGAGGTTGCGGGTTCGATCCCTGGCCTTGCTCAGTGGGTTAAGGATCCGGCGTTGCCGTGAGCTGTAGTGAAGGTTGCAGACGCGGCTCGGATCCCGCGTTGCTGTGGCTGTGGCGAAGGCCGGCAGCTACATCTTCTGTTAGATCCCTAGCCTGGGAACCTCCATATGCCGCGGGTGTAGCTCTACAGAGAGGGTACGGGGTCTAGTCCCATGACAGAGGGCAGTTAATTCTTGTAGGAGGTTAATTTAAGCAGGCAGTTGTTTTCCACAGGCCATTGTTTCTTGCTGCCTAACTTGAGCATCCACATTCCTGGAAAGGGCGTCCACAGCAGGTCTCCAAGGTGGACAGCTACATTTGGGGGGTGGGAGGGTCTGTCTCCATCCTCCTGGGAACCTATCAATTAGAGCATATCTTCATTTTTCATCCTTTTTTATTGCTAAGCAGTACTCCACTGGATGAATATGTCATAGTTTGTTTATATATGTATTTCTTGATAGACATTTGAGTTGTTTCTAAATCTTGGCTATTTCAAATAAAGCTGCATAAAAAAATTATGCACAAGTCTGTATGGATGTATGCTCTCATTTGCCTGCATAAACACTTAACAACTATTAAGATTATAGGGCATTCTAGTCGCTCCATATCTTCATCAAAATTTGGTCTGGTCAGTCTTTTTAATTTTGGCCATTCTAATGGAAGTGCAGTACCTTACTGTGATTGTAACTTGTATTTCTCTGATGACTAACATTGCTCATCTTTATAGGTATTTATTTGTCATCTGTTTATCTTCCTTGGTGAAATGTCTTTTACTCTTTTTTTAAAATTGACGTTATTACTGAGTTCAGAGAGCTCTTTATACATATCCTGAGCATAAGCACTGTATCAGTTATTTGCCTGAAAGTATTTCTTCTAATCTATGGATTATGTTTTCATTCTCTATCTCTTCACAGACGAAGTCCAGTTTATCATTTAGTTCTTTTACAGCTTGTGCTTTTGGTGTCATGTCTAAGAAATATTTGCCTATCCCTAATATTACAAATATTTCTCCTATGTTACATTTTGAGTTAGTTTTTATTTATTTTTTATATGGTATGAAATATAATTTGAAGTTCCTTTTTTAATGTAGCTATTCAAGTTGTCCCAAATCATTTGTTGAAAAGACCATCCTTTCTCCAGTGAATTGTTTTTGCACTTTTGTCAAAAATCAATTATTCATATACGTGGAAGTCTATGTCTAGATTTTTAAAATTCTGTTCCATTCACTTGTCTATTTCTTATTTATTATTATTTTTTTCTTTTTAGGGCCACATCTGAGGCATATGGAAGTTCACAGGCTAGGGGTCGAATTGGAGCTGCAGCTGTCAGCCTATGCCACAGCCACAGCAATGCAGGATCTGAGCTATGTTTGCAACCTATACCACAGCTTATGGCAATGCTGGATCCTTAACCCACTGACCAAGGCCAGGGATTGAACCCACATCCTCATGGAAACCAGTCAGGTTTATAATTCACTAAGTCACAATGGGAATTCCATATTTGTCTATCTTTAAGCCAACATCACTTTTCTTTATTACTATAACTTTATAATAAGTCTTTAAATCAGATATTTACTGGAATCATATTCTGTAAAATTTAACGATATACATCAAAGATAATAAAAATGTAAACTCCTCTTCCCCCATTCTTCCCATTTTGGGGACTTTATTTTCATGAAAACAATTTGAGTGCTCAGTTCAGCAGTACATATACAAAAAATGGAATGATACAGAGAAGATTAGCGTGGCCCCTGCACAAGGACGACATGCAAATACATGAAGAAGTCCATATTTTTTTCAATTATTCTTCAACAAAGGAGGCTACAATATAAAATGGGGAAAAGACAGTCTTTTCAGCAAGTGGTACTGGGAAAACTGGACAGCCGCATGCAAATCAGTGAAACTGGAATACACCCTCACACCATGCAGAAAAATAAGCTCAAAATGGCTTGAAGACTTAAATGTAAGACAAGACACCATCAAACTCCTAGAATAGAACATAGGCAAAGCGTTCTCTGACATAAACCTCACAAATGTTTTCTTAGGTCAGACCCCCAAGGCAACAGAAATTAAAGCAAAAATAAACCAACAGGACCTAATCAAACTGGCAAGCTTTTGCCCAGCAAAGGAAACCATTAAAAAAAAGAGACAACCTACAGAATGGGAGAAAATAGTTGCAAATGATTCAGCTGACAAAGGCTTAATTTCTAAAATATACAAACTACTTATACAACAGCAAAAAAACCAACAACCCAATTGAAAAATGGACAAAAGATCTGAATAGATATTTCTCCAAAGATATACAGATGGCCAACAAGCACATGAAAAAAAATGCTCAACATCACTGATTATTAGAGAAATGCAAATCAAAACTACTATGAGATACCACTATACACCAGTCAGAATGGCCATCATTAGTAAGTCCACAAATAACAAATGCTGGAAAGGGTGTGGAGAGAAGGGTACCCTCCTACACTGCTGGTGGAAATGTAAATTGGTACAACCACTATGGAAAACAGTATGGAGGTACCTTAGAAAACTTTACATAGAACTACAATATGACCCAGCAATCCCACTCTTAGGCATATATACAGACAAAACTTTCCTAGAAAAAGATACATGCACCTGTATGTTCATTGCAGCACTGTTTGCAATAGCCAAGACATGGAAACAAGGTAAATGTCCATTGACAGATGAATGGATTAAGATGTGTTATATATACACAGTGGACTACTACTCAGCCATAAAAAATAACAAAATGATGCCATTTGCCACAACATGGATGGAAACAGAGACTCTCCTACTAAGTGCAGTAAGTCAGAAATGAGAAAGACAAATACCATATGATATCACTTATATCTGGAATCTAATATATGGCACAAATGAATCTTTCCACAGAAAAGAAACTCATGGACTTGGAGAATAGACTTGTGGTCGCCAAAGGGTAGGGGGAGGGAGTGAGGTGGACTGGGAATCTGGGGTTAATAGATGCAAACTATTGCCTTTGGGATGGATAAGCAATGAGATCCTTCTGTATAGCACAGGGAACCATATCTAGTCACTTACGATGGATAATGTGAGAAAAAGAATGCGTATATGTATGTGTGACTGGGTCACTTTGCTGTATAGTAAAAAATTGACAGAACACTGGTAAACCAACTATCATGGAAAAAATAAAAATCATTTTTTTAAAAATTAAAAAAAACAATTTGAAAGAAAAATAAGTTTATTTAATTTTCCCCAACAACAACAAAAAGAGTAATATCAAGAAGTGATTGAAATGTAAACTCTTCTTCCCCCATTCTTCATATTCCCAGAGGTACATTTTCAGAAGATAATTTGAGAGAAGTACACTTTCAGAAAATAATTTGAGAGAAAGAGAGCTTTAATTGTTTTAAAATATAACAAATTTCCCCCAGCAGAAGTGGAAATGTCATCAATGTTCAAAACTAGAGAAATGAGTGTCAATTATGTCTTCTCTACATGATGGAATTATACAGCTTTTAAAGATAAGACTCATGATGAGAAAACCACTTATGAAAACAACATCAAGTGAAAATATAACACAAATTTGTATGCACATAAACTGTGATTACAACTCTATGAAGACCATGCACATGGAACAGGAAGAAAAAGTTGTTTCCTTAAAAAACTGTAGCAGAAATCCTCAGAATGTGAGCTATCTTTGCTTTGCCAGACACTTTAATAGACCCTCATGGCTGTAGCCATCTAGAATTTAGGGTGGTCTGAATTAAAGTGAGATAAGTAACACAGTATATCTCTTCAAAACAAAGAAAGATGAATTTTTAATTCTCAAGGACAAGTGAAAGGAGAAGGAAAGGAGTGCAGAGAAGCTGGTAGAGATGAAGACTGAGATCAGAGAAAGAAAGGTGGACAAAAGGATGGGAGGGCAGAGATTTCAGGACCCATGAAAATGTTCTAGGAACAACCATGAGGCAAAAGTACAGAAGGGAGCCAGGGAAAGACAGGAAAGGGGGGGAAAAGTGTGCCCAGAAAACTGATAAAATTGGAGTTTCCAGAAGGCTGATTTTTGTTTTAAACAGGTAAAGACTGGAAGATAATAAAGAAATGAAAATAGCTGCTATAATAGAGAAATGGGACATGACTGAAAACAGCTTTCAAATTCAAGTTGTATCTATTTAGTCATCTGTTCCTGGTACAATATCATACTCTGACAGTTTCACAGAAATTTTTAGCATCTAGTGTATCTCTATTCAAAATTCTCCCCCCCCCATGAATTTCTTGGTAATTCTCTGATTTCTCAGACTGTTTCTTAATACAGACTTTGGAATGATTTTATCTAGTTCCCACTAGTATATCCCTGCAAAGCAAGTAATGAAAGATATGGCAACATGAGAAATAAATATAACTAAACTGAATGAAAAGTTGGTATTTTATTCAGTAAAGAAAGTATAGTTTACATGGCTGGCATAATTGGCTCTTCATCTGGACAAAAACAAAGCTGGACTCCTTACTTCATGCTTTGTATAAAAATTCCAAATGTACCCAAAATGCAAAAGTTAAAAAAAAAACTATTCAAAGAAAATCTAAGAGACCATTTGTATAACCTTAGAGCAGGGTGGAAATTGACTCAAATAAGGCAGGAAATCCAAAATCCAGAAAAACTCTTACAACTATTTAAATTAAAAGTTTGAATGGAAAAGTAAACTACAGAAAAATAATAGATACTTTGGGAAATTTTTAACAAAAAAAGTATAAAACTTACTCTGAAAACTACAAAACATTGCTGAAAGAATTTAAAGACCTAAATAAATGGAAAGGGATCTCATGCTCACAGATTAATTAGAATGCTTAATATTGTGAGGCATTCAATATTGTGAAGATGTCAATAAAAACTTCCACACTGGGAGCTGCCATCATGGCTCAGTGGAAACAAATCTGACTAGCATCCATGAGGACACAGGTTCAACCCATGGCCTCACTCAGTGGGTTAAGGGTCTGGCGTTGCCATGAGCTGTGGTGTCGGTTGCAGATATGGCTTGGATCTGGTGTTGCTGTGGCTGTGGTATAGGCCAGCGGCTACAGCTCCAATTCAACCCCTAGCCTGGGAACCTCCATATGCCACAGCTGTGGCCTTAAAAAGACCAAAAAAAAAAATCTCCAAATTGATCTGGAGATCTAATGAAATCCTTATCCAAGTCCCAACTGGCTTCTTTCCAGAAATTAACAAAGTTAATCCTAAAATCCATGAAATTTCAAGAGTTTTTTCAATACTGGGGGGCAAGAAAAAGATAAAAACAAATTGGGAGGATTTATACTTCCTGATTTCAAACTTACTACAAAGCTACAACAATCAAGACAGTGTGACACAGGCATAAGGATAGACATATAAATAAATGGAATAAGGTTGGGCATCCAGAAAAAGAACTTCATACGTATGAACAACTGATTTTCAACAGGGTGCCAGAACCACTAACTGATGAAAGAATACTGACAAATAGTGCTGAGACAACTGGACATCCATCTGCAAAAGGATGCAGCTGAATCCCTACCTCACAGTCTTATATTTAAAAAATTGGCTCAAGTGGATCAAAGGTGTAAATGTAAAGTTATAAAACTCCTAGAAGAAAATATAAGTGTAAATTTTCATGACTTTGGATTGGGTGATGATTTCTTTCTTTTATTTTTTTTTAATTTTTTTGCTTTTTAGGGTCACACCTATGGCATATGGAAGTTCCCAGGCTAGGGGTCGAATCGGAGCTGCAGCTGCCAGCCTATGCCAGCCACAACAATGCCAGATCTGAGCTGCATCTGTGACTACACCACAGCTCGTGGCAATGATGGATCTTTAACCCACTGAATGGGGCCAGGGAACAAACCCGTGTCCTCATGGATACTGTCAGGTTCATTTTGGCTGAGCCACAATGGGAACTCCAGGTGATGATTTCTTAGATATGATATCAAAAGCATAAATAATCAAAGAAAAAAAGATAAACTGAACATCATCAAAATTGAAACATTTGTGGAGTTCCTATCTTGGCACAGCAGAAACGAATCTAAGAACCATGAGGTTGCAGGTTCAATCCCTGGCCTGGCTCAGTGAGTTAGGGATCCAGTATTGCCATGAGCTGTGGTGTGGGTCACAGACACAGCTTGGATCTGGCGTTGCTGTGCTGTGGCTGGGGCTGTGTGTGTAGCTTCAATTCAGCCCCTAGCCTGGAACCTCCATATGCCACGGGTGCGCCCTCAAAAAAGCAAAAAAAAAAAAAAAAAAAAAAAAAAAAAAAAAGCAAAAAGAAACATTTGTACTTCAAAGGAAACCATTATGAAAGTAAAAAAGCAACTCACAGAATGGGAGAAAATATTTGCAAAGCATACAGCTGACAAAGATTTAGCATCTGAAGATAGATACATAGAGAGACATTTAATTTTACGAACATATATAATATAACAACCTTACTGTCCTTTCTATTAATTCTAACATCTGTTCAAGTTTGAGTCAGTTTATTTCCTCATTGTAAGTTGTATTTTCCACAGTTTTGCATGTGTGGCAACATTACTGGATGCCATACATTGTATATTTTACCTTGTTGGGGGCTGAATATTTTTTGTATTCCTATAAACTATCTTGAGTTTTGTTCTGAGGCATACCTGAGTTACCTGAAATACTTCAGTCCTTTCAAATTTTGCTTTTAAGATTTTTTAGGCATGTCTGGAACAGTGCTCAATCTAGAAAACTGTAGTGCCCTAACTACTGAAATAAGACTTCTATGTATACTACGCAAGGCCCTGTAATTCATCTTAACATTTTCTAGGCTGGCTGATAGGAACAAGCACTCTTCCTGGCCTGTGTGATCACCAGGCAATCACACCTCTAATCATTTCAGGTGATTCTTTTCCTGCCTCAGGTAGGGAGGTGGTTTCCTTGGCTGTATGTTCTTATAAATATAAACTAATATTCAAAGGGCCCAGAGTCTGCATGTGCTCAGAGCCTTCTCTGTTTGCAGCTCTTTCTGCTCAGTATTCTGTTCAGAGGACTCTAATTGCCTTGGTCTCCCCAGACTTTCAGTCTCATCTCCTCAGCTCACACAGTTTCCCTTCACCATGCCCAATATGGAAACTTTCTCAAAGCTATATTCTGGATCACTTCTGGGGCTCAGCTCTTTTGTTTCCTGTTTTTCAGGGGTCACTGTCCTTCATTGCCTGATGTATTGAAAACTGTTGTTTCCTATCTTTCTGTTTTTAGTATGTTTCAGAAAAGATGGTAAATCTGGTCCCTGTTACTTCAACCTGGGCATAAGCGGAAGCTAGAACAGGATTTTGACATCAGGTATAATTCAAACTTCATGTTCTTCTACTTATCTTTGTGAGTCTGGTGACTTTTTTTTTTTTTTACTTCCATAAACTTTAGTTTTCTCAATAGGAATGGTAATTATATACTACCTGTAAGTGTCCTGGCACAGGGCCAAGCCCAAAGGAATGAAAACATGAAAGTTGCCCTATCCTAAGAAAGGACTTGATAGTTTAGACTATCAAGAATCATGTGGTTCTATATGTTACTTAGGCAACAAAATTATCATACACAGAGAAGCAAAACTATTTACATAGTTATTAATTTTTCTATCTTTGAATATTTTAAATTTTGCTTTAAAATTTACTGATTCTGGAGTTCCCGTTGTGGTACAGCAGAAACAAATCTGACTAGGAACCATGAGGTTGTGGGTTCGATCCCTGGCATTGCTCAGTGGGTTAAGGATCAGGTGTTGCCATGAGCTGTGCTGTAGGTCACAGACATGGCTCAGATCTGGCACTGCTGTGGCTCTGGCATAGACCAGCAGAAATAGCTCCAATTAGAACCCTGGCCTAGGAACCTCCATATGCTGCAAGTGCTGTCCTAAAAAAAATAATAATAATAAATAAATAAATAAATAAATAAATAAATAAAATTTACTGATACTGCTGCAATTTAAAGAGACTTGAATTTGGGTAGTATAGAAATAATTTGTAACATTAAAAAAAGAAAGGTAAAACATGGCCATCAGAGAAAGGCCCTATGTTCTGAGTTAAGAAGTTACAGCAACCACTATTTATAGTAAATTTGTTGAGGTTAAAAAGGAGGAAATGATGGAGTTCCCACTGTGGTACAGTGGTTTAAGAATTCAACTGGAGTGACTCAGGTCACTGAGGAGATGGTGGATTTTATCCCTGGCCAGAACAATGGGTTAAAGGATCCAGCATTGCTGCATCTACAGCATAGGTTGCAGCTATGCTTGAATTCAGTCCCTGGCATGGAAACTTCCATATGCTGAGGGCGCAGCCACTAAAAAAAAAAAAAAAAGGAGGAGGAAATGACGATACAATGGTCAACAGGCACATGAAAGGGTGTCCAACTTCACTAATTATTAGAGGAATACAAATAAAACTGCAATGAGGTATCATCTCACAGTAGTCAGAATGACTATCATCAAAAAGTCTAGACACAGGATTAAGATGGTGGAGTAGAAGGACTGGAGCTCACCTTCCCTCATAAAAGCAACAAAATTACAACCAACTGCTGAACAAACTTCAATGAAATAGACTGCAAACTATAAAAAAAGATAGGCTACTTCAGAAGACAAAGAGGAGGCCACATCAAGACAGTAGGAGGGGTGATTATGTGATATAAGCAACCCCATATCTGCCAGGTGAGCAGCCCACAGACTGGAAAATAACTGTATCATGGAGACTCAATTACAGGAGACACAGATCTGAGCCCCACCTCAGGTCCCCATGCCTGGGGATTTGGCATTGGGAGAAGGAGCCCCCAGAGCACTTGGCTTGTGCACAAGAGCTCCATGGGACTGGGGGAAATGGAGAACCCATTTTTGAAGGTGCACAGAGGCTTTCATATGCAATGGGTCCCAGGGCAAAGCAGAAACTCCATGGGAATCTGGATCAGACCTTACTGCAGCTCTTGGAGATTCTCCTGGGAAAACCAGGGGTGACTGTGACTTGTTGTGGGGGAAGGGCATTGGAGGAAAAGGTCTCTGGAATAATCATCAGAGTGCATTTCTCTAGAAGTGGCCATTATGGAAAAATCTGGCCCAGCCCATTAGTGCTGAGAAGCCCCAGGCCAAACAATAATCCAGGTGGAATCACAGCCCCACCCATTAGCAAACAGGCTGCCCAAAGACACCCCCCACCAGGCACACAGCCACCTCTAATCTCACCCAGAGACAGTGCCCAACCCACCAGAGGGATAAGAATCAACTCCACCTACCAGTGGGCAGGCATCAGTCCCGCCCTCAGGAAACCTACAGCTAGCCCCCTACCAACTTCAGTCACAAGCGGGGTGGACATCAGAAGCAACAGAGGCTACAACTGTATGACTCAGATAAGGGAGCAAGAAAAAAAAACAAAACAAAACAGAAAAACAGCTAAGTGACCTGGATATTATCAACTTCCATGAAAAAGACTTTTTAGACTGATGATAGTGAAGGTGATTCAAGACACTGGAAATTAACTGGAGGCAAAGACTGATAAATTACAAGAAACACTGAGCAAAGAAATACAAGATTTAAGGACTAAGCAAGCAGAGATGCAAAATACAATAACTGAAATTAAAAAAAAAATTCATTAGAAGCAACCAACAGCAGAATACAGGAGGCAGAAGATGAATAAGCGAGGGGGAGGATAGACTAGTGGAAATCACTGATGTGGAACAGATAAGAGAAAAAGATGGAAAAGAAATGAAGACAGTCTAAGAGAACTCTGGGACAACGTCAAACACACCAACATCTGTATTATAGGGGTGCCAGAAGGAGAAGAGGCCAGAAAAAAATATTTGAAGAGATAATAGCCAAAAACTTCCCTAACATGGGAAAGGAACCACTCACTCAAATCCAGGAAGCACAATGGGTACCATATAAAATCTCAAGGAGGAACACTCTGAGACACATTTTAATCAAACTGACCAAAATCAAAGACAAAGAGAAAATATTAAAAGCAGTTAGGGAAAAGAAACAAATAACATACACCAGAACCACAATAAGGTTATCAGCAGATTTTTCAGCAGAAACTCTGCAGGCCAGAAGGGAACGGCACCATATACTTAAAGTGATGAAAGGAAAAAATCTCCAACCAAGATTACTCTACCCAGCAAGTCTCTCATTCATATTTGAAGGAGAAATCAAAAACTTTACAGACAAACAAAAGCTAAGAGAATTCAGCACCACTAAACCAGCTTTACAACAAAAAATAACGTAACTTCTCTAGGTGGAAAAGAAAAGGCCACAACCAGAAACAAAAATATTACGAATGACCAGGCTCATCAGTAAATGCATACATATAGTAAAGGTAGGAAATAATCCACACACAGGTAAATACGCTACCAAAACCAGAAATTGTGAGAAGAGGAGTGTACAAGTGCAGGACACTGGATATGCTCTTACAATTAAGAGATCAACAATTTAAAATAACTATATATATATATATATATATATATATTCCTATATCAAAAACTTCATGGTAACTGCAAAGCAAACAATAGATACACACACAAATAAAAAAAAAGCAACTGAAATACAGCACTAATGATAGTCATCAAACCACAAGAGAAGAGAACAAAAGAAGTGAAGAAAAAAGACCAACAAAAACAAATCCAAAACAGTTAATAAAGTGGCAATGAGAACATACATATCAATAATTACCTTAAATGTAAATGGACTAAATGCTCCACCTAAAAGACATAAACTGGCTGAATGGATACAAAAACAAGACCCATGTATATGCTGTCTTCAAGAGACCCATTGCATTTCTAGGGACACATACAAACTAAAGGTGAGAGGATGGAAGAAAATATTCCATGCAAATGGGAATCAAAAGAAAGCTGGAGTAGCAATGCTCATATCAGACAAAATAGACCTTAAAAGAAAGATTATAAGAAAGAAAGAAGGACATTACAAAACAATCGAAGGATAAATCCAAAAAGAAGATACAATTGCAAAGAAGAAGATATATATGCACCCAATATAGGAGTACCTCAATATATAAGGCAACTGCTAACAACCTTAAAAGGAGAAATTAACAATAACACAATAATGGCAGGGGGCTTTAAAACCCCACTTATAGCAATGGACAGATCATCCGGACAGAAAATCAACAAGGAAACACAGGCTCTAAATGAGGCACTAGACCAGATGGACTTAATAGATATTTTTAGAACATTCCATTGAAAAGTAGCAGAATAACATGCTTCTCAAGCATACATGGAACACTCTCTAGGGCAGATCACATTCTGGGCCACAAATCAAGTCTCAGTATATTTAAGAAAGTTGAAATCATGTGAAGCATCTTTTCCAACCACAACATTATAAGACCAGAAATCAGCAAGGAAAAAACTGCCAAAAAAAAAAAAAAAAACACAAACACATGGAGATCAAACAACATGCTACTTAACAACTAATGGATCACTGAAGAAATTTAAAAATACCTACAATCAAACCACAACAAAGATACAACAATCCAAAACCTATGGGATGTAGCAAAAGCAGTTCTAAGAGGGAAGTTTATAGCCATACGAGCCTACCTCAGGAAACAAGAAAAAGCTCAAATGAACAACCTAACTTTATACCAAAGGCAACTAGAGAGAGAAGAACAGACAAGACCTAAAGTTAGCAGAAGAAAAGAAATCATAAAGATCAGAGGAGAAATAAATGAAATAGAAATGAAGAAAACCATAGAAAAGATCAATGAAACTAAAAGTTGGTTCTTTGAGAAGATCAACAAAATTGATAAACCCCTAGCCAGACTCATCAAGAAAAAAAGGGTGAAGACTCAAATCAATAAAATTAGAAATGAAAAGAAGTTACAGCGGACATCACAGAAATTCAAAGGATCATATGAGACTACTACAAGCAACTGTATGCCAAAAAAAAAAAAAAAAGGACAACCTAGAAGAAATGGACAAATTCTTAGAAGGTAGAATCTTACAAGACTAAACCAAGACGAAATGGAAAAGACGAATGGACCAATCACAAGCACTGCAATTGAAACTGTGATTTAAAAACTTCCAACAAACAA
The DNA here is from genome assembly GCA_004024745.2 of Catagonus wagneri. Lineage (NCBI taxonomy): Eukaryota > Metazoa > Chordata > Mammalia > Artiodactyla > Tayassuidae > Catagonus > Catagonus wagneri. The sequence goes on along the minus strand of PVHT021183705.1, from coordinate 32,318,928 downwards.
AAGTCCAGGATCAGATGGCTTCACAGGTGAATTCTATCAAACATTTAGAGAAAAACTAACACCTACACTTCTGAAAATATTCCAAAAAATTGCAGAGGAAGGAACACTCCCAAACCCATTCTATGAGGCCATCATCACCTTGATACCAAAAACAGACATAGATACCACAAAAAAAGAAAAGTAAAGGCCAGTATCACTGATGAAAATAGATGCGAAAATCCTCAACAAAATACTAGCAAACTTAATCTAACAATATATTAAAAGGACTGTACATCATGATCAATTGGGATTTATCCCAGAGGTGCAAGGATTTTTCAATACCTGCAAATCAAGCAGTGTGACACAGCACATTAAAAAATTGAAGAATA
>PVHT021183705.1:32297348-32308194 GCA_004024745.2 Catagonus wagneri | reverse complement strand
CAAATTACCAAGGACATTTTTCACAGAACTGGAACAAAATATTTTAAGGTTTGTTTGGAAACACAAAAAAACCAGAATAGCAAAGACATCCTCAAAAGGAAAAATGGACCTGGAGGACTCAGGCTCCCTGACTTCAGAGTATACAGCAAAGCTACAGTCATCAAAACCGTATGGTACTGGCACAAAGATAGAAACATAGGTCAGTGGAACAAGATAGAAAGTCCAGAAATAAATCCACGCATCTATAGTCAACTAATCTATGACAAAGGAGGCAAGAATATAACATTGGACAAAAGACAGCCTCTTCAATAAGTGGTACTGGGAAAACTGGACAGCTACACGTAAAAAAATGAAACTAGAACACTTCCTAACACCATGCACAAAACTAAACTCAAAATGGATTAAAGATCTAGATATAAGACCAGATACCATAAAACTCTTAGAGGAAAACATAGGCCAAATATTCTCTGACATAAATGACAGCAACATCTTCTCAGATCCATGTGTCAGAGTAAGGACAATAAAAAGAGAAATAAACAAATGGGACTTAATTCAACCTCAAAGTTTCTGCACAGCAAAGCAAACCCTAAACAAAATGAAAAGACAGCCCACAGAATGGGGGAAAATCTTTGTAAATGAATCAACTGACAAGGGATTAATCTCCAAAATTTGCAAACACCTCCTACAGTTCAATACCAAAAAAACAAACAACCCCATCAAAAAATGGGCGGAGGATCTAGGCAGACAATTCTCCAAAGAAGACATGCAGATGGCAAATAAACACATGAAAAGATGTTCAACATCGCTCCTCATTAGAGAAATGCAAATCAAAACCACTATGAGGTACCACCTTACACTGGCCAGAATGGCCATCGTCAAAAAGTCTACAAACAATAAGTGCTAGAGAGGGTGTAGAGAAAATGGATCCCTATTGTACTGTTGATGGGAATGCAAATTGGTGAAACCACTGTGGAAAATAGTAGGAGATTCCTTAGAAAACTAAAAATAGAATTACCATTTGATCCAATAATCCCACTCTGGGCATCTATCCAGAGGAAACCATGACTCGACACGTGTACTCCAGTGTTCATTGCAGCCCTCTATGCAATATCCAGGTCATGGAAACAACCTAAATGCCCATTGACAGAGGAGTGGATAGGAAAGATCTGATACATACACACAATAGAATATTACTCAGCCATTAAAAGGAACGAAATAACAACATTTATAGCAACATGGATGGACCTAGAAATTATCATGCGAAGAGAAACCAGACAGAAATATCCAGTGCTACCACTTACATGTGGAAACTAAAAAGACTCAATGAACTTCTTTGCAGAACAGATAATGACTCACAAACTTTGGAAATCCTATGGTTTCCAAATAAGACAATCTGGGTGGTGGGGAGATGCACTGACGGTTTGTGACGGAAATGCTATGAAATTGACTTGTGATGATTTTTGTACACCTATAATTGTAATAAAAATTCATTAAGCAATGGGAAAAAAATAAAGAGCACTGTTGATAGGAAAAAAAATAATCCTAAAAAAAAAGAAATGGAGATGTTAATAGTACCTGCCTCTAGGGCTACTGAGAGAGTTAAGTAATATTATCAAAAGAAAGCACTTTGCACAGTACCTGGCTCAAAGTAAGAAACTAATAAGTAGAGGCTGTTATGACTACCATATATCTTTACACATGTAAATACCCTCACAAATGTATAAAGTTATATGATCAATTCCTTGAATTTTAAATATTGGATGAAAGGGTATGTACATTTCACAATACAACCAAACAATCCTCCAAGACATTGAACCCAATCCAACAACACATTAAAAAAAATCATACACCACAACCAACTGGGATTCATCCCAAGTTTACAAGGATGGTTCAACACATACAAATCAATCAGCATCATAGGCCACATTAACAAAAGAAAAGTCAAAAGCCACATGATCATCTCAATAGATGCAGAAAAAGCATCTGACAAAATCTAACATTCATTCATGGTGAAGTAGGTATAGACGGAACACATTTCAACATAATAAAAGCCATTTATGACAAACCCACAGCCAATGTAATACGCAACAGCAAAAAGCTGAAAGCATTCCTGCTAAAATCTGGAACAAGACAAGGATGCCCACTCTCACCAATTTTATTCAGCATAGGATTGGAAGTGCTAGCCATTGCAATCAGATAAACAAAAGAAATAAAAGTATCCAAATTGGAAGAGAAAATGCTATGCTAAAATCAACCTCATGAAATTCCTGTCCACTGCTTCCAGTTCTATTCTGACAGCAAATACGTCTTTTCCTCCTGAAGCCCATCAGCCTTTCAGTGTATGAAGACATATACACTGTCTCCCTCTTTGGTCTTCTTGAAGTAGAGGGCATTGATCCCTCTACTCCCCATAGGTTTAGTAAGTTGTCTACTCTTCAGATGATTAACTAGTTAGGAATGTGATTTTTCTTCTTGATTTGCTATATTTCAAAAAATACATCTATAAAATAAAAATTCATAATCTTCACTCCCTACATTCCAATCCCCTTCGAATTTTCTCTCCTTGAGGAAACCAATGAGAACCTTATGATGCTTACCCTTTTGTTTTTCTCTACACTTTTGTTTTTCTCTACATTTATACAGACATACATACACATATAAAGAGGATTGTTGATGGCATGTGACCTGCTTTTTTGCCTTTAACAGTGTCTCATGAACATTTTTCTAAATTATTTGTTGGGATTCATTACTAAAATCACCTGGTATTGGACTTTTCTTTAAGGGAGGATTTTGATTACTAATTCAGTCTCCATATTAGTTATAGACTTGTTCATACTTCCTTTTTCTTCATGATTCAGTCTTGTGTGTTTCTAGGACTGTATCCATTGCTTCTAGGTTATCCACTTTTTTGGTATATAGTTTTTGAAAGTGCTCTCTTATGATCCTTTTATTTCTGTGGCATTAATTGTAATGTCTTCTCTTTTCATTTCTTATTTTATTTATTGAAACTTCTCTCTTTCTTTGTCTAGATAGGGTTTGACAATTTTGACTGTCTTTAAAAAAAAAGTTCTTAGTTTTGCTGATTTTTTTTCTAAAAGGGTGTTTTATTTTACTTTTTATTTTTTTGCTTTTTTAGGGCCGTACCCATGACAAATGGAGGTTCCCGAACTAGGGGTCCAATCGGAGCTACAGCTGCTGGTCCACAGCCACAGCAATATCAGATCCGATGCATCTGAGACCTACACCACAGCTCATGGCAATGCCAGATCCTTAATCCACTGAGCGAGGCCAGGGATCGAACCCGTAACTTCATGGTTCCTAGTTGGATTCGTTTCCACTGTGCCATGATGGGAACTCCTGGGTGTGTGTATTTTAAACTTAAGTAACTCTGGCCAGATTGTCTTCGAAAGGGTAGCGGCAATTTATACTCTCTCTGGAAAAGGTGGGGGATGATATAGTTCTTCACCTGGAAGAGAATTAGGTTAGAGTCTTGTCTTACACTATAAATAACAATAAATTCCATAGAAATCAATGATGCAAATACAGAAAAGAAATATTAAGATAGGAGAAAATAATAGACATTTGTTTAATCTCAGAATGGAGCTGACCCTTTAAAGAAAGACTGAAAACTTAGAAGCCATAAAGGGAAAAATCGATGGATTCAACCACATAAACAACTAAAATACCATAAACAAAGCCAAAAGATAAATGAAAAGACTTGAAGAGAAATTTGCAAGATATGAAAAAGTGTAAATATTACTAACATAAGTAACTCCTTCAAATTAATAAGAACAAAATATGTAAATAAGGTAATTGAAAAATGGGCTAAGAATAGGAACAAAAACACGCAGAGAACCATAAATAGTTAACATAAAACGTTCATCCTCAGAGATAGTACAAGAAATGCACACAAGTAAACTACAAGGTCTTACTATAGAGCAATATTCTGACAAGCCATAATGGAAAAAATATGAAAAACATATATATATGTATAACTTAATCACTTTGTTGCACAGCAGAAATTAACACATTATCAATCAACTATACTTCAATAAGATTTAAAAAAAAAAAGAAATGCACATTTAAACACTAGTTATCATTACTGCCTATGAGATAGGCAAAATAGAAAATATTGCTAATATCTAATGCTGTTGAGTAGCAGGCACTCTTGGTCACTGACAAAGAAACGATTTTAAGTAATCAATTAAGCAATTGCACTTTCACACCTTCCTTTTTAAAATTTTTTTTTTTTGCCTGACATTATGTTTCCAAGCAAATGGTATTATATCACCAGCGGCCAAAGGTAACACCTGAATGAAGTGTGAAACAACATGAATCAAAAGCTGTAGCACACAGAAGCCTGCTCACAGTACTGAGTGATAGAAGTGAAGCTCCTCCTTCCACTTTGCAAATTTCGAATGTGGTTTTCACAATTCAAGAAAAAAAATTAGCAAGAAAAGATTAATGTTCTCATATTCTTTCCTGAGTGTGTTGCTTTTTTGTAACCTCATTATGCAGTCCGTATGCATCTCACTTCTGCCAAATGTGTCTTATATCCAAGCACTCTCCAATAGCATGAATTAAAAATTAAATTCTCATTTCAAAATAAAGACTTCCATTATATTTTCCTCTTTACTTGCAAGTAGAGAAAGAGGAGGAATGAGGGGATTCTTTAGGAGAGGATTTTGATCCACATAAAGAAACAGAATCCAGAAGGAGAACACGGTCACGTTCAACTGGTTGCCCTTATTGTACAGAAGAGGACAGTGTAAGCTAAAGGAGGCGAGACCTCAAAAAACACAGAAGATGCAGATGTGCAGCAGTTGCCACTGAACTTTGTTGTGGATCATTCCGAAGAGGTCTCACCTCTCTTGTGGTCCACTCCCATCCCTGTGGTTACACAACCTGCAGAAGACCCTTCTGGTGGAGGCTGACCACTAGGTGGCACTGTGCACTGCTGGGCTAGTTTCCCATAAAACATCTTCATTAGAGCTCCAGACAGCTTCTATGGACAGTCTTTCTCAGGCCTGCTAAATCATAATTCTTCTTCAAAATCCACAAACTCAGCCAATTTTAAGAATCATCTCATTTTCATCAGAAAAGAAAGAATTTTGGTTTGTGATGTGGCTATTTTTTGGAAATAGTCCTTTCCTAATTTGAAAAATTTGTCCAGCCTCTAGGGACTTTTCAAGATGCCCAGTGACAGGTAAGCTATGAACTGCAGCTGCAGAACAAGTAGGGAGAGTGTATAGTGCAGGGAAATGCTTCAAGAAACCCAAGAGAAAATGAAAGCCCATGGGACACACCACAACTAACACCTCAGGCCTTGCCGAACTTGCTTCTCATGACCAACTTGGCAGTGAAGTAAGTATGAAGAAGCAGAATCTCCGGACATAAACCACCAGAGGTAAGTCTTTGAGACTGTAAGAAACATCAACTAAATCATCAAACAGCAGGCCCTGACCCCTTCATCCTGAAACTCGCAGACCCCAAGTAGCCCTCAGCTGGGAATTCTGTCATGTCTAGCTGATCATCAGCACCATCACCTCCCACCCAACTTCCATGGAGTAGCCACAGCAACGTAGTCACTGACAACGGTAGCATCCTGAAAACAAGTCTTCCCATCTGAGAGAGGAAGACCAGAATTACAAGACAAGAACCCCTGGCACACTTGGGTCCCATGACCTGGAAACCGCCCTGAGAAAGCTATTTGCTGGGAGAATTACCTCTTAGAAAGGAGGTTCTCTGGGTAGGAGCAGGAAAGGTAGATCCAGGACCTGGTGGAGAAGGCAAGCTGCACTGGATACCCCAGAGAGTATCCTATCCTCTCATGTCTCTGAAGTCACCAATTCTCTGGCACATCCTTTAGCAACCCTGTCTGAAAAAATTCCAGAATGTGAAGCCACTGGAAACTTCTGCTGTTATCTATCCCTAGCAGCAGAGACCAGCCTCACCCCAGGTCATCATGGACCTCCAGTTACTTGTGGTCACCAAGGGCTTCTGGAAGCTAAATATTGACCTGGGCCAAATGTCCAACCTTAACAACTTCAGAGATGACAATGTGGTTGAGAATATGAAAAAGCAGCATGGACAACTACATTGCTCTCCTGAGCCTCACTTCTTCTGTACCAATTTAACACCCAAAGACATCCGATGAGAGGTCCTGGGCATAGGTGCAGGGCTCAGACAGAAGTTACTTGAGCTAGCCTCAGGTTATCAGAGGAGATGTGGGAGCCACTGGCTGCCATAGATGAAGATGGTGGTGTGAGGGGTCTAGTGAGAGAACCACATCAAGTTCTGTAAACCTGGAATCTTTAAGCAGGGTTTCCCAAAATGTAATCCCTAGACCTTCAACATCAGCATCCCCTGGGAACTTGTTAGAAATGCAGATTCTCAGGCCCTACTCAAAGCCTGCTGAATGAGAAACTCTTGGAATTGGAGGCCCCCCAAAATCTATATTAATAAGCCTTTCAGGTGATTCTGACACAAGAGTTTTGAAACACTGCCTAACACAATGTATAATTAAAGGCAGTCTCACCCCCATCTCAGATATCATCGAGAGGCTGTCTAGCCTGTGGGAGTGATGCTTAAAAGCATATTAATTGTCTGGTATGCGTGTATAGCATGCCACTGACACTGGGCATCAGAAAGAACACAAAATTAGCCACAGCCATGACTGTTCAAGATCGTTGCCATTGTTGTAAAGCCCAGCACACAGTAGTTACTCAGGGAATGTCTGTAGTCAGCAATAAAATATTTTTATATAGGGTCTATATAAATTGAATTTCATATACCTAATATTGAGTGAAATAGGCCAGATATAAAAGATCAAATACTTTAGGATATCATACAAATGAATACTAAGAAAGGGAAAAATTACTAAGGATAGAAGTCAGAAAAGTGGTTACCTTTGAAGGGAGAGTGCTAATTGACTGTCTGGGCTGCTGGAACATGACCTGGGTGACGGTTACATGGGTGCATGTGCATAAAGGTCATTGAGTACCACACTTCAGAAAAGAAGGAAAGAAAACTAAACACCTGAGATGAGAGCCCAGCTGGAAAGGAAGGCAAGAAAACAACTATGAAGGAGTTCCGTTTGTGGCTCAGTGGTAATGAACCCAGTTAGTATCCATGAGGATGAGGTTCAAACCCTGGGCCTTTCTCAGTGGGTTAAGGATCCAGTGTTGCTGTGAGCTGTGGTGTAGGTTGCAGACATGGTTCAGATCACATGTTGCTGTGGCTGTGGTGTAGACCAGCAGCTACCACGCTGATTGGACTCCTAACCTGTGAACTTCCATATGCCAAGGGTACAGCCCTAAAAAGACAAAAAAAGAAAAAAGAAAACAACTATGAAAATGAAAATAAGATGAAGAAGAAAAAGGGAAGAGGGGTAGAAACAGAAGAAATGCAAAAGACAGTCATTTATGTAACTGGAGACCCAGAGAAGAAAAGAAAGCAATGAAACAGAACTGACATTTAAAACTATAACCCAAGAAAAATGTTCAGAAACAAAGAACTCAATCCACATGTTGAAAAGTACCAAGTACCTGAGAAAACTAACCCTAACTCTGAGACACATCTTGGCAAAACTATTAGATTTTAAAGATAAAGAAAAAAGTCCTGGAGTTCCCGTTGTGGCTCAGCAGTAACAAGACTGACTAGTATCCATGAGGATACAGGTCTAATCTCTGGCCTTGCTCCAGTGGGTTAAGGATCCAGCACTGCTGTGAGTTGTTGTGTAGACTGCAGATGTGGCTCGGATCCTGAGTTGCAGTGGCTGTGATGTAGGCTGGCAGCTGGCCCCTAGCTTGGGAACTTCCACATGCCACAGGTGTGGCCCTAAAAAGCAAAAAAAAAAAAGAAAAAGAAAAAGAAAGAAAAAAGTCCTCAAAGCCTTGAGGCAAAAAAGGATTATAATTTACAAAAGCATAAGAATGAGATTAGCATCAGACTTCTTAAAAGCAACATACCAAGCAAGGCAAAAACAGAGCAGCATTTTCTAGAAAATAAATTAAAAAACTGTGATCCCAAACAGCCAAATTGTTTTTCAAGTATCAAGAAAAACATTTTTCGGCTTACAGGAACTTAGGACCTTTCTAAAGGAATCTCTTAGATATAAAGCTTCATCCAACCAAGAGATGACTTGGAAAATGTTAGTAAAAGAATGATTTTAGAGTTCTCATTGTGGCTCAGTGGAAAAAAATCTGACTAGTATCCATGAGGATGCAGGCTCGATCCCTGGCCTCACTCTGTGGATTAAGGATTCCACACTGCCATGAGCTGTGGTGTACGTTGCAGACGCAGCTCGGATCCCAAGTGGCTGCGGCTACAGATCTGACTTGACTCCTGGCCTGGGCAGTTCCATATGCCATGGGTGCAGCCCTAAAAAGAAAAAAAAAAAAAAATAAAGGATACTTATACCCGGAAATTTTAAAACTTTATATTAAACAACTTTTCAGTTTCTGAGGAAATGCAACAAGAAAAAAAACTATTTTTTTATCTCTGGGTGGTGATGGATGTTAACTACACTTGTTACACTGATCATTTCACAATACATATGTATATGAAATCATTACGCTACATACTTAAAACTAATACAATGCAAACAAATTACAGAATTCCTAAAAGTATGAGTAATGAAAACACTACATGTCAGAATCAATGGAATACATTAAAACAATAATCAAAGAAAAATTCATAATACTAAACACTTTTATCAGTTAAAAACAAAAGAATGAGAATAAATTCCTAGCCCAAAAAACTAGGGGGAAAAATAGGAAAAGAACAACAAAGTAAACCAAAAGAAAGCCCAAGGTAGGAACTATTAAAGATACATGGAAAATTAATGGAGCAAGGAAGACAAAAGCAGAAAATCTAATTAATAAATCAAAATCCTAGTTTCCTGAATAAATTAAAACAAACAAAGCACTCAATAACTTGATCATAAAACAAAGGAGAAAGTACAAATATACAAAATAAAAAATGACAAAATACAACCATGGAAACAGAAGAAATTTTAAAAATCATGAGATGAAATTGCACAGCTCTATCAAATGTTTAAAAACCTAGATTAGATGTACATTTTCCTAGGGAAATACAGATTTAAATGTACATATTCCTAGGGAAATATAAAATTGATTCTAGAGGTATAAAGCTTAAAGCAATCAATTTCCATGGAAATAAATAGAGATAAGTACTGAGGAATTAGCCCCACAAAATGCACCAAACTCAACATCCTGTAAATTTTTTCAGAGTACTGAAAATAAGGAAAATCTCCTAATTCTCTTTATAGTAGAATAACCCTGATACCTAAATTAATAGTTAAAGTACAAAAACGAAAAGCTATAGAACTGTATCACTTATTAACACAAAAGAGCCAAATAAAATATTAGGAAACAGAACTTACTATCATAATATTAAGATAATAATGTACTAACCAATTGGGGATTTATTCTTGGAATGAAAGATTAGTTCAGTATCAATAAATCTATTAATATAGTTTACCATATTAATAGATCTAAGGAAGAAAAATCATATGATTATTTCCATAAACACTAAAACATATTAACAAATTTTTTAATTTTTTTAATAACAATGAATTTTATTTCAATTATAGGTGTACATAGATCATCACAAGTCGATGTGATTGATTTTGTGTCCCAAACCCACAGTGCATCCCTCCACCCCCCAGATTGTCCCACTTGAAAAACCAAGGTTTTCCAAAATCTGTGTGAGTCACTGTCTGTTCTTCGAAGAAGTTCATTTTGTCTCTTTAGCTTCCACATGTAAGCGGTAGCATTGGGTGTTGCGGTCTAATTGTCTGACTGGTTTCACTTCGGATGATAATTTCTAGGTCCATCCATGTTGCTGCAAATGCCATTATTTCGTTCCTTTTAATGGCTGAGTAATACTCCATTGTGTACCAGATCTTCCCTATCCACTCCTCTGTCGATGGGCATTTAGGTTGTTTCCATGACCTGGTTTCTTCCCTCTCTAGCTGCTTTAAATGTAAAGTTAGATTGTTTATGTGAGCTTTTTCTTGCTTCCTGAGGTAGGCTTGTATTGCTATATACTTTCCTCATAGAACTGCTTTTGCTGCATCCCAGAGGTTTTGGAGTGTTGTATTTTTGTTGTCATTTGCTTCTAGGTATTTTTTAATTTCCTCTTTGATTTCTTCAGTGATCCATTGGTTGTTTAGTAGCGTGTTGTTTAGTCTCCAGGTGTTTGTATTTTTTGCCATTTTTTTTCTTGTTTTTGATTTCCATTGTGGTCAGAGAAGATGCTTGATATGCTTTCAGTTTTCTTAAAGTTACTGAGGCTTGATTTGTAGCCCAGGATGTGATCAATCTTAGAGAATGTGTATGCACACTTGAGAAGAATGTGTATTCTGTTGCTTTTGGATGGAATGTCCTATAAATATCTATTAAGTATGTGCCTTTCCTGATGAGCCTTGTCATTTGTGGTGTTTTTGTTTCTGGTTGTGGCCTTTTCTTTTCTGACTAGAGAAGTTCCTTTAAGATTTGTTGTAAAGCTGGTTTAGTGTTACAGAAATCTCTTAGCTTTTGCTTATCTGTAAAGGTTTTGATCTCTCCTTCAAATCTGAATGAGAGCCTTTCAGGGTAAAGCAATCTTGGTTGGAAGTTTTTTCCTTTCATCACATTTAGTATATCATGCCACTCCCTTCTGGCCTGCAGAGTTTCAGCTGAAAAATCTGCTGATAACCTTATTGGGGTTCCCTTGTATGTCATTTGTTTCTTTTCCCTAGCTGCTTTCAATATTTTCTCTTTGTCTTTAATTTTGGTCATTTTGATTAAATGTGTCGGGGTGTTCCTCCTTGGGTTTATTT
>PVHT021183705.1:32219510-32296348 GCA_004024745.2 Catagonus wagneri | reverse complement strand
CCTGTGCCAGATCCCCAGGCGTGGGGATTTGACATGGAGCTCAGAACTCTCAGTCCTGTAGCTGAGTCTCTTTGATACAGTTACTTTCCAGTCTGTGGGGCTTCCCACCCGGGAGGTATGGGGTTGCTTCTATCACGTAGTCACCCCTCCTACCTCTTGATGTGGTCTTGTCTTTGTCTTCGTCTTCTGGAGTAGAATATCTTTTTCGGAAGTTTACAGTCCATTTGGTTGAAGGCTGCTTGGCATTTGGTTGTAGTTTTGTTGTTTTTTGGGAGAGAAGTTGAGCTCCAGTCCTTCTATTCCGCCATCTTAATCCAATCTCTCCATATTAACAAATTTCAACACCTAATCCCGACAAAAAGAAAGCCAAGAAAATAGGAACTGATGGATACCTTTTAATAGTCCTCAAATCAGCATCATACTTAATGGATAAACACAGGAATTTCCACTAAGATTTGGAACAAAGCAATAATGCCTACTATTTCTACTACACTTAGCATTGTGTTAGAGGTATTAACCAAAGGAATTAGAAGAGAAAAAGATAAGAATTGGTAAAGAAAAGGTACATGTATGTATATATGGATGATACAATAATTTATGGGTAAACCCTTCAGAATCAATTATAAAACTAATTCAAACAATAAAAGAATTCTGAAAGATAGCAAGATGTAAAGTTAACACTCAGAAATCAATAGGCTTCATATGCATTAATAGTAACCAGTAAGAGGATATAATGATAAAGAAAATCCCACTGGCAATAGCAAAAAATAAGATTAAGTAGGTAGAGGTAAATTTAACAAGAAATGTAAAAAAAAGGCATATGTGAGTAAAACAGCAAAATATTTTTAAAAGATACAAAATAGACTCAATCAAATGAAGACATCCATTTTTGGATAAGACAATTAATCATAAACATATCGATTCTTAAGTTAATTTGTAAAGTTAATCCCAATAAAAATATCAGTGGTTGATACTAAAATTCATACAGAAAAACAAAATGCAAAAATAGCACCCCCAAAAAATAACTGAAAAAGAAAGACAACCTACCAGACATTAAAACATGCAATAGGGAATCTAAAATTAAAGCAATTGGTACTGACACATAAATAGACTGGCCAGCAGAATTCAAAAGAAATTCTAGAAAGCGACCCTAGTAGAAATGGAAATTTGTATACAACTAAAGTGGCATCTGAAATCACCGGGATAAATAAACAATACTGAGGCAAGCCAGCAGCCTTTTGGAAAAAGATAAAATTATAGTCATACCTCATTTCATGCACAGGAAGAAATTCCAATGTGATCAGAGAAAAACCAGAGATCAATGAAAAAAAGAAAAGAAAAAGAAACCAAAAAGATGTTTAAATTCTTTTTAACTTGAATACAGGGAAAAGCTTTCAAATTGTGACTTGATCCAAGAGTAATAAAAGAAAAGACTGATAAATCTGACTACATAAAAATAAACTTTATTTTTTTATATTTTAAGGCCATACTCTGTGGCATATGGAAGTTCCCAGGCTAGGGGTCGAATTGGAGCTGCAGCTTCTGGCCTACACCACAGCCACAGCAACACAGGATCTGAGCCCCATCTGTGACCACACCATAGCTCATGGCAACCCCAGATCCTTAACCCACTGAGAGAGGCCAGGGATCGAACCCACATCCTCATAAATACTAGTCAGGCTCATTACCTTGAGTCACAATAGGAACTTCCAAAAATAAACTTCTGAATGGCAAAAAAAAACCCAGCATTAACAAAGTAAAAGAATAACTGACGAACTGGGAGAAAAATGTTTGCAACACACATTATACATAAAGGGCTAATGTCACTAATATTTTTAAAAACTCTAAAATTGAGGAATAAAAGACAAAAACCTCAATAGAAAAAAATGCAGGGAAAAAGGTATGAACAAAGAGTTCACAAAAAGATATAAAAATGGTCTTTAAAGTACATAAAAGTGTTCAGCCTCACTTATAATTAGAGAAATGCACATTGCATCTAAACTAATAAACCATTTCATACCTATTAGACTAGGAAAAATTGGGAGAAAATATGACAGCACATTCTGTTGGTAAGGCTATGGGGAAATTGGTACTCTCATACTTTGCTGGTAAAAATTGAAATTGGTATGACCCTTTTAGAGGGGAATTTGCCAAAATCTGACAAAGTACATATATACATTTTGTCCCAATGATACCACCGTAGGAACCTACTCTGAGTACATACCTCCACCAGTATGAAAACACATATGGATAAGGTTGTTACTGCAGTATTGTTTCTAATTGCAAGATATTGGAAACAACCTAAATTTCCCTTCATAAGAGAATGTTTGAATAAACTATGATACATCCACATAGTGAGGTACTTTGCCATTGTAAAATGAATGAGTAAGAACTGATATGAAGTGATTTCCAAGATATATCATTAAATGAAACAAGCAAAATGCAAAGAAGTGTTTATTGAGAAACACTTTTAAAAGGGTGGAATGAGGAGCTCTAAGGACCCACCGCCTGGCAAAATAATTCTGACTTGTGAAAATTAACAAAAGCAAACACATTTAAATTCTCTGAAAATCATCCTAAGAGCATACAGCAAATGAAGAAACATTTATCTAAGAACATCTACTAAATGTTGGTAAGATCTACAGGAGAGTGTGGAACTTGAGCTACAACTTACTCCTCCCACCCAGCTCAGTGTGATCAGGAAGCTCCTCTCCCCTCCAGCTCCCAGGCAAGAACTGGAGCATTTCCCCAGGAAGGGGAGGTCATTAGCATTTCTTATCCTTTCCAGCAATGGGTTGCAAAGGCCAAACTTTGAGCAGATGACAAGGGTTTGGACAAGGGTTTGAGGATTCTCTTCTTAGACTCAGCACCTACTCACAGGGCAGAGGCTCTACCTAAGCGAACAAAGCTAAGAATACTGGGACCCTGCTTGCCCTCACCCCCACTGCTCATAGACTGCAGGTTCTACAAGAAGCCTAGGAACCAGAGGGTCCTTCCCCTGCCTGGAATATTATATGTCCTTAGGAAGGATTTGCCAAGCAAAAGCAATGGAAAAGTCTCACTACCAAAGAGCTGAATTTCAAACAGTTGATTACATAAAAATTTTAATCATACACGTTAAAAGGATCATAAACAAAATCATAACATCATTAAAAAATTTAAACAACCAAAGTGAAAAGAATTTGCAATAAATGTAGTATGGAAATTAAGACCTACACAAATGAGGATTCAGAGTTTACTGAACAAGAGAGTCATCATTACATGCTTTTGACAAAGATTCAAAGCCTTTCTGAGGAATGGGAAAGCCCTAATGGTGAAAAAAGTAGAAGGCTTAAGGTGTGTATTGACTAGAGTTGTTTGGCACAGAGAAGCTAAAGGCAGACTAAACAGAAGCAGGGCATCTTATGACATTAGATGTCACAAGATCTAGCATATTTGTCTTTCTCTGCTTGGTCTTGAGTTGGAAATTGCAGAGAGGGAACAAAAACAAAAGGAAAACTAACCGTCATTGACCAAGTCCTAAGGGTTCTAGGCCAGTTTCTACAGAGGTTCTGTTTTGGTGGCCTGGACTGGCTGCAGCAGAGATTATTGGACAGATTTCTGTTGTCATAGGTGATCTGGATATTGTCTGTTTTTATATTCAGTCTCTCAGTAGCTAAGGTGTATAAAATGTGAAGCTTATACAAAAGGGATAAGAAAAATGTAAGAAGTCCTCAACAGATTTAAGTAGTCAAAATATATAAACATACAATTTTCAGATTTGGAATTAGAAGTAACTAATTCAGTAGATTCAAATCATAGGTAAATTTGATTGCAAATGCTCAAGAAAAAAAAAAGGAATGTGCTTCCATTCTGTAATTCCCCACAATGAGTATATTTCACAGGCAAAACAGACCGTTATTCAGATGGTCTTATAAAGTGGGTTAGAATTGCTTTGTCTTAAGAAACGAATCACAGAATTAATTATGACCCACAGTGAAACACTGATAAAAATTTAGGGGAACTGATAATATCAGCTATGGAAGATACTATTAATATTTTATGGATGAGTTATAGTGTTTTCAAACTATGAGTTGTAATCTATTAGTGGGTTGTGAGATCAGTTTACAGGGTAATCAGCATTTTAAAAAATTGAATGGTATACAATAGAACAGAATATTGTCTTTTTGCCTTAACAGTTAACTGTTTTATCTTTTTCTGTTGTTGTTTTTTTTTCTTTTTTTGCTTTTTAGGGCCACACCTTTGGCACATGGAAGTTCTCAGGCTAGGGGTCAAATCTACACTTGCCAGCCTAGCCCACAGCCACAGCAACTTGAGATCCAAGCCATGTTTGCAGCCTATGCCACAACTCATGGCAATGCCGGATCCTTAATCTACTGAGCAAGGCCAGGAATCAAACCTGCATCCTCATGGATACCAGCCGGGTTCATTACAGCTGAGCTACAAGGGAAACTCCTAGCAGTTAACTTTTAGAACCCAACATTTGGGTAGAATGTGACTCCAGTGTAAACTTTAAATAATTCAACTTCACTGGACAAATAAGTAGGGATAAAACAAGATACCATTTGTCTTAATGGAACTACATCAAACTTAAAATTTCTGTGCCTCAAAAGATACAGTCAACAGAGTAAAAAGGCAACCTACAGACTGGGGGGAAATACCTGCAAATCACATATCTGATAAGGTGTTATATTCAGAATTTAAATAGAACTCTTACAACTCAACAATAGCAACATCAAAGAAACAAATAACCCAATTTTTAAAACAGGCAAAAGATTTGAATAGACATTTCTCCAAAGATGACATACAAATGGTTAACAAATATATGAAAAATGTTCAACATCACTAATCATCAGAGAAATGAAAATCAAAATCACAAACATTAGGATAGCTACTATTAAAACAAACAAATAAACAACCAAACAAAAAAAATCCAAAACCAAATTAACAAGTGTTGGCAGGGATGTGAAGAAACTGAATCTTGCGCACTGTTGATGGGATTATAAAATTGTACAGCCACTATGGAAAACAGTGTAGTGGTTTCTCAAAAAATTTTTCAGAAAGAGCTACCATTTGATCCAGCAATCCCTCTTCTGGGTATATACCCAAAAGAACTGAAAGTAGGGTCTCAAACAGATAATTCACACACGCATGTTCACAACAGAATTATTCACAACAGTGAAGAGGTAGAAGCAACCCAAATACTCACTGACAAATGAACGGATAAACAACTGTGGTATATATATGCAACAGAATATTGTTCAGGCTTAAAAAGGGAGGAAGTCTTGGCACATGCTACAACATGGATGACCCTTAAGGACACTATGCTAAGAGAAATAAGGCAGTCACAAAAGGACAAATGTACAATTCCACTTTTATGAGCTATCTAAAGTAGTAAAATTGCAGTTGCCTTCCTGGGGCAGTGGAAATGAATCCGACTAGTATCTATGAGGATGCAGGTTTGATCCCTGACCTCACTCACTGGGTTTGGGTCAGGGGTGTAGGTCACAGTCGCAGTTCAGATCCCGTGTTGCTGTGGCAGAAGCCAGCAGCTATAGCTCCTGATTGACCCTTAGCCTGGGAACTTCTATGTTTCAGGGATGCAGCCCTAAAAAGCAAAAATAAATGAATAAGTAAATAAATAAAGTAGTCAAATTCATAGAAAGAGAAAATAGAATGGTGCTTGCCAGGGGCTGAGGAGGAGGGGGAAATGGAGAGCTGCTGTTCCGGTAGGTAAGGACAGAGTTTCAGTTTAGCAAGATGAAAAAGTTCAGGAGATCTGTTGTACAGCAATGTGAATAGACTTAACACCACTGAACCACACTTAAAAATGATTAAGAAAGTAAACTTTATGTCATGTGTTTATTTCCCACAGTTAAAAATAAATATAGAAATGATTATTTTAAACCAAAGCAATATACCATTTGTCATTAAACTCCCAAAGCTTTTAAATGGTAACGCTAAACATTGGTGAGAGTTTAGTGAGAAGAGTAGTCTCACTATTGCCAGCAGAATCATCTCTTACCAGGAAGCATTTTGGCAGCATCTTTCAAGAGATTTTAAATGTTAATACCCTGTAAAAAACTTCCAAAAAACAAAAGACCAGGATCAGATGGTTTCACAGGTGAATTCTATCAAACATTTAGAGGTGAGCTAACACCTATCCTTCTGAAACTCTTCCAAAACATTGCAGAGGAAGGGACATTCCCAAACTCATTCTAGGAGGCAACAATCACCTTGATACCAAAAAAGACAAAGACACCACAATAAAAGAAAATTACAGGCCAATCTCACTGATGAACATAGATGCAAAAATTCTCAACAAAATACTAGCCAACCAAATCCAACAATACGTTAAAAGGATTGTACATCATGATCAAGTGGGATTTATCCCAGGGATGCAAGGATTCTTCATAATCTGCAAATCAAGCAGTGTGATACACCACGTTAACAAACTGAAGAATAAAAACCATATGATCCTCTCCATAGATGCAAGAAAAAGCCTTTGACAAAATCCAACACCCATTTCTGATAAAAACCCTTCAGAAAGTGGGCATAGTGGGAACCTACCTCAACATAATCAAGGCCATCTATGACAAACACAGAACTCACATCATTCTCAATGGTGAAAAGCTGAAAGAATTCCCACTGAGATCAGGAACAAGACAAGGATGTCCACTCTCGCCACTACTATTCAACATAGTTCTGGAAGTCCTAGCCACAACAATCAGAGAAGAAAAAGAAATAAAAGCAATCCAAATGGAAAAGAAGAAGTAAAACTATCACTATTTGTAGATGACATGACACTATACCTAGAGAATCCTAAAGACTCTACCAGAAAACTGTTATAGAGCTCATCAATGAATTTGGCAAAGTCGCAGGATACAAAATTAATACACAGAAATCAACTGCATTTCTATATACTAACAATGAAAGGTCAGAAAGAGAAATTGGGGAAGCAATCCCATTTACCATCACATCAAAAAGAATCAAACACTTAGCAATAAACCTACCTAAAGAGAGAAAAGACCTGTACTCTGAAACTTATAAGGTGCTGATGAAAGAAATCAAGGATGACATGAACAGGTGGAAAGACATACCATGGAAGAGTCAATATTATCAAAATGACTATACTACCCAAGGCAATCTACAGATTCAATGCAATCCCTATCAAATTACCAATGACATTTTTCACAGAACTAGAACAAAATATTTTAAAGTTTGTTTGGAAACACACAAAAAAAAAACCCCAGAATATCCAAAGACATCCTGAAAAAGAAAAATGGACCTGGAGGAATCAGGCTCCCTGACTTCAGAGTATACAGCAAAGCTACAGTCATCAAAACCGTATGGTACTGACACAAAGACAGAAATATAGATCAGTGGAACAGGATAGAAAGTCCAGAATTAAACCCACGCATCTATAGTCAACTAATCTATGACAAAGGAGGCAAGAATATACATTGGACAAAAGACAGCCTCTTCAATAAGTGGTGCTGGGAAAACTGGACAGCCACATGTAAAAAAAATGAAACTAGAACACTTCCTAACACCATGCACAAAAATACACTCAAAATGGATTAAAGATCTAGATATAAGACCAGACACTATGAAAACTCTTAGAGGAAAACATAGGCCAAATATTCTCTGACATAAATGACAGCAACATCTTCTCAGATCCATGTGTCAGAGTAAGGACAATAAAAAGAGAAATAAACAAATGGGACTTAATTCAACTTCAAAGTTTCTGCACAGCAAAGCAAACCCTAAACAAAACGAAAAGACAACCCACAGAATGGGAGAAAATCTTTGCAAATGAATCAACTGACAAGGGATTAATCTCCAAAATTTGCAAACACCTCCTACAGCTCAATACCAAAGAAACAAACAACCCCATCAAAAAATGGGCAGAGGATCTAGGCAGACAATTCTCCAAAGAAGACATGCAGATGGCAAATAAACACATGAAAGGATGTTCAAAATCACTCCTCATTAGAGAAATGCAACTCAAAACCACTATGAGGTACCACCTTACACCGGCCAGAACGGCCATCATCAAAAAGTCTACAAACAATAAGCGCTAGAGAGGGTGTGGAGAAAATGGATCCCTATTACACTGTTGGTGGGAATGCAAATTGGTGCAGCCACTGTGGAAAACAGTATGGAGATTCCTCAGAAAACTCAAAATAGAATTACCATTTGATCCAATAATCCCACTCCTGGGCATCTATCCAGAGGAAACCATGACTCGAAAAGACACGTGTACTCCAGTGTTCATTGCAGCCCTCTATGCAATATCCAGGTCATGGAAACAACCTAAATGCCCATTGACAGAGGAGTGGATAGGGAAGATCTGATACATACACACAATGGAATATTACTCAGCCATTAAAAGGAACGAAATAACATTTATAGCAACATGGATGGACCTAGAAATTATCATGTGAAGTGAAACCAGTCAGACAATTAGACAGCAACACCCAATGCTACCGCTTACATGTGGAAACTAAGAAGACACAATGAACTTCTTTGCAGAACAGACAATGACTCGCAGGCTTTGGAAAACCTTGGTTTTTCAAATAAGACAATCTGGGGGGTGAGGGGATGCACTGTGGGTTTGGGACACAAATTCTATGAAATTGACTTGTGATGATTTTTGTACACCTACAATTGAAATAAAATTCATTAAGTTATATTAAAAAAAAAGAAATAATTTGCCCTATATGGTACTCTGATCATTCACTTTTAGTGTTTTTTTTCTCTGTATGTAATTTATATATAACAATATATAATGGTTTTTTTATATATGAGAAAGAGATTATTCAAATAAACATAACATGTTTGTCATTTCTACCAAAAAAAAAATGTTAATTCCCTGCAATTCAGTAGTTCTATTCATTTTATCCTAAGGAAAAAATTTTAAATGTGGACAAGGATTTAGGCATAAAGATGTTCATCACATTTTTTAAGTGAAGAATTGCAAACAATGTAAATATAGAACACATGGAGAATGGTACATATAAGAACATTCGAACATCAGAAAATGAGTGAATAAAATGGCATGATGGCAAATCACAGAGCCATTAATTCATGAATTAATTCATGAATAACTTTTAAAGGAGAAATGTTTATGATATAATGTTAGTTGTGCTAAAGTATAATTTTTAAAAAAGAAAATCATGATCCTCACACAAATATAAAATGCAGCAACTCTACATCCATAAATTAACAAAGTGAACACCCATCAAAAATGTAATACATTAATTAATGCATTTAATTGACACATTAATTAAGGAGGGAAGCAGGAGTTCCCGTCATGGTGCAAAGGAAATGAATCCGACTAGGAAACAGGAGGTTGTGGGTTCAATCCCTGGCCTCGATCAGTGGATTAAGGATCTGGCATTGCTTGAGCTGTGGTGTAGGTCACAGACGTGGCTTGGATCTGATGTTGCTGTGGCGGTGGCATAGACTGGTAGCTATAGCTTTGATTGGACCCCTAGCCTGGGAAGCTCCATATGCCACAGGTTCAGCCCTAAAAATAAAAAAAAGAAACAAGAAAAAAAGGAGGGAACCAGTAAGGTATCATAACCAGTTCAAAAGAGTATTCAAAGAATCCCACAGGACTAGGTCAATCAGGAATACTTTAATGAATTTAAAAATAGATACAAAACTGACAGTATCTACTTGAGAATTTCAAAGTCATTTCTCCCAACAGAAATCATTTGCATATCTATGGACCAGAGTCATTTGTATTGCTACAGGTCAACAGACAGGACACGAAGTGATCTCTTTTTCTTTTCTTACCCCACCCCCCCATGTCAAAGTCTTCTCCATTCTTTCCTGACAGTTGAAATTATCAGAATATAAAATTGAACATATAGCATTGTCTCAAGTAAGGGGGAAAAAAAAGAGAAAATATACCCCAAATATTAAGTGTGGGTTTTTTCTTAATGGTAGATTTAGTGGTTTAGTTTCTTTCTTAATCTTTTCCATCTTTTTCTACAGCAAGAACATAGTCCAATGTCTGGGAGTAGCTACCTGTGGAAGTACTCTCTCCCAAAGCAATCTTACTCTAAACAAATTTAATTGTAATTTTTTTTTAATTAATTTTATGGCTGTATTCCAGGCCTACGGAAGTTCCCAGACCAGGGATTGAGTCCCAGATGCAGCTGCCACCTATGCTGCCATTAGATTCTCTCTCTCTCTTTTTTTTTTTTTTTGCTTTTTAGGGCCATACTCCTGGCATAAGGAAGTTTCCAGGCTAGGGGTTGAATCGGAGCTGCAACTGCAGCCCTATGCAATAGCCACAGCAATGGCGGGATCTAAGCCGTGTCTGCAACCTACACCACAGCTCATGGAAACGCCAGATTCCCGACCACTGATGGAGGCCAGGGATCGAACCTGAATCCCTGTGAATTCTCGTCGGATTCATTTCTGCTGTGCTACGAAGGGAACTCCCTTCCGTCATATTCTTAACCCACTGAACTGCAGTGGGAGCTTCTAGTTGTAAATGTTTTTAAGGAATCAAAACATTTTGAAATTCCTTAAAGAAATCACAGTCTAGGTCTGAAAGGAAAATAATTAAGGTGAGGTTTTTTTTTAATTAAATGTAACATGAATTAATACTAAGGATGAGATTTGGTAGAGGGAGATTTTGGTCTGCACAAACAGTGAGGAAAAGATCTAGATATAAGGGACTTGCCAGTCTTTCCTCAGTAATTTTAAGAGGAAAATATATACTGATTTCAGATGGCTGGTCCTAAATATTTCAGTAAAAAACTTTTTTGAGTTGAGATGCACAGTCCATCTGTCTCCTATACTAAGTTTAAGAGGAATACTTCTAAAAGAACATCCTGCTCCTTTTGTTCTGGTAAAGAATAATACAAAACGGAGACTGGAACTTGAAATTTCCCTGAACCATGTAAGCAAAAATAAATCTAGTTATTTCTTGTAAATGTCTTTGATAATCATAATAGAAACTTAAGTCATCTTCCTAAAAATGGTAAAAAAAAAAATTACTTTTAACCAATCCCCTATTATCTGGAAAGGCCCCAACTGTAGTAACCAATCACTGTAAAGATTAAGCAACTTCCTCATTTTCACTTTATAAGCCATCCTCTAAGGTCATACCTCTGAACTTCCTATCAGTTTTGTATTTTAAAGTTCTAGGTTTGCAAACTGTCAAATTGGCATTGTAAGATAATTTCCTTCTTTGGATTTATGAGATTATGATGTTGTATGTGCCATAAACTCTTATTAAATACTATTTTACTGATCTGGTAGTTTTAATATTACTTCTGAATTTTTGACAGTTCTCATTCTATCTTTACCTCTATGATTTGATCTCATGTAATCATATCCACTAGAACAGTAAGTCTTATACACATGTAATCTATTAAAAATACTAACAACAGACCCCAGGTATATTGGTCAGTAGAGTTCATCTTAGAAACTCATCTTGAACTTGCAATGTCTTTACAAAGAGGTTCCATCAATCTTGGTAACATCTACAATGGGAAGATTCTGGAAGGTCAGTGTTCAGAGGGTACCTGGGAGCATAGGTAGTCCTATATGGGAGAACTGCTTTCTCATCTATTAGGCTCAGTGTTCCTATCAGGTAATCAAGCCTCCCTCAAGGGACAGCAATTCCTATTAGACTCCAATGATATGTGTTGGGCAAATAACCAAGAAAGGAAAACAAAGAAGAGGTAAATGATAAGAATTAGGGAATCTTAGGAAGATGCATAGTTCTTAAGTCAGGGTGAGCATTTTCATCTGCATATAACTAGACTTTAATTGATTTAAGTCAAATTGGCATTGTAAGATAATTTCCTTCTTTGGATTTATGAGATTATGATGTTGTTTGCATTATTTACATAGTGTATATTTTCCTCCAAAAAACTCTCACCTGGTCTCAGAAACAATAAAAGGAAAGAGCTTCCCTGACTTCCCCCAACCTTTTGAATATAGAGAAGGGCCACAGTAATTCTCAGATGTCAATGACTTTAAGGATCTACTATATTCAAAATTAAGATTTTTCTCTCCCAACCCTGTTTGATCTCACTGCACGGCCAGAATGGAGAACCCCCAATGCATGTGTTTTACCCTTTTTAAAGCACTTTCACATGCTGTCCTTTAAATTGTGCTATACAAGGCCCCTTTTCCTAAGCTCAAGTAGTTAAGAGTATGTAGTATGACTTAGTGCAGCCAATTTTATGTTCAGCCTGGAATACTAACTTTTAAGAGAATGACTGCAAAGTCTCAGGGCCAATTAGAAATTATTCTTAAGGGAGTTCTCATCGTGGCGCAGCAGAAATGAATCTGACTAGGAACCATGACGTTGTGGGTTCAATCCCTGGCCCTGCTCAGTGGGTTAAGGGTCTGGTGTTGCCGTGAGCTGTGGTGTTGATCGCAGATGTGGCTTGGATCTGGCGTTGCTGTGGCTGTGGTGGAGACCGGCAGCTATAGTTCTGATTAGACCCCTAGCCTGGGAACCTCCATATGCTGTGGGTGTGGCCCTAAAAAGCAAAAAAAAAAAGAAAGAAAGAAAAGAAAAAAAGAAATCATTCTTAAAATTACAGTGGTGTTACCAGAAAACTGGGTTCACCATCAAAAGACACAATCTCAGCCAAAGATCTAGAGAAGGAAAGATGTATCACTTGCAGCAGTAGGGAAAACGAGGGAGATCTTTCCCAAAGAAAAGTTTCTCCAAACAGCAAAATTAGGGAAGTTTTAAGCTAAGGATATATGCATATTCATGAAGTGACTTGAACAACTTTACAAATGGTTGGTGAAAAAAAATTTTTCAAACCTTTACATTTCTGAGCAAGAATAAATAGATGAAACTATGAGAAGTAATACCTGAGAAGTGTATTTCCTGCTGCTAAATTGACCCCAAATTTCCTTATTTGGTGAGTCTGTAGAGATTTGGGCTGAGCCTATTGACTTTTACTGAGCCTTAAAGATGGTTTTCAATAACTTATTTTTCAAATTGTTTGTGATACTTTGAACTGTGTCAACTCTTACAATTCTTTGGGATGTAAAACATATTTTCTCCCCTAATTCAGTCTTTATTGACTGTTTCACCTTGAGGCCATTAGTACTAACAGGTGGGAGAGGAGTACACATTTATGCATGTCATGAACCCTAGAGCAAACCCCTCAGTAAAGAGAATAAATCCAGTTCCGAGGGGTGGGAAAGGGGCACAGTTATGTACAGAGACTAAAGGGGATGTTGGAGAAGGTTCTTCAGCAATAGGGCATGGTGGTGCTGAAGAGGGAAAACTCAAAACTGTAGCCAATTTAACTACTGTCTTGGGGCTAGCTGCTCAGCCACAAAGAGAATGAATTTTTTTATATCCAAAATAAAAGTCCTAACAATACCTACTCCATTGTCTGTCAAGAACATCAAATGAGAATCTGTATATGAAAGTCCTCTGTAAATGTAAAAAACTGCAGTAAGATCAGCAGGGTGTTTATTAAACATGGTTTTGTATGCATATAATTTGTGAGAGTAATAGGATTTCATGTGATCTTTGTAGAATGGCTAGGAGTTAAATTGACAGAGAAAAGTCAGTATATGAGAAAAAAATGGTATATGATAAAGAGTAATCTAAACCAAATATAATTAAAAGAGAAAGAAGAGGCACTCTGATTTTCAAAATAACAATACCCACTATTAATATTATTATTATCCACTGCTTTGAAAATTCTTCCTAATGCAGTAAGAGATGAAATAGAAGAGGCGTGTACATCAAAAGGAAGAAACAGAAATCATTATTTGTAGATGATGCAGTTTCAGTACCAGAAAACTAAAAAGAATGAGCCAAGAGTATTGAAACTAATAAATGTATTTGGTTAAATAGCTAGAAAGAAATTAATACATACAAGGAAACAACAGCATTTCTCTCACCAGTTGGAAAAGATAGTGAAGTTTTGCCCACATGTGATGCTAAATACCCTTTATCTCCCAGTCAAGTGCCTTGTCCAAACCAGATCTCCCCATGGTCCTTATCTTTCCTTCCCACCACACTGATGTTGCCTTGAGGATAATCTCATGCATTACATATATTCATGTTAATTAGTATCAATGAAAATAAATTTTATCTTGAAAATTCTCTGTTAACAATGGCGGTAGATCAGGATTCTCTAAGACTGCTTAAGAGAGGACTTCATACAATGTTTTTTGTTAAGGTTTATCTCTCTCTCTTTCAGTTTACCTTAGGTCTTGCTTTCCTTCCATCTCTCCAATAACTGTTATGAAATATAATAACTTGTAGACTTTTGTGATAAGCCTGCAATAAATGCAGTGTCTGTCTGCACATGGAAGTAAGTGGTTACTTCTCTAGTCTCCACCCATTTATCATCCAGACAAAGGCTCCTCAGAGGGTTAGCAGAGTTATAGACCCACAGCCTCTCTCAGAACAATCCTCCCCCAATCTATCTACCTTATCCACCAATACCTGCTGAGGATTTTATGGCTACCATCTGACTGCCCACAGCTCTCTGCAGTCAGATGGGTAAACACACTCAGGTCCTTGGTCTGGAGAAATTTATCCTCTCTGGCCCCATAGGGACTTTGGCCCTGAATTTAATTTGAAGTTGAAAAATGTAGGGGCTGGGCTATGACTGGGAGAGGTGAGTAACCAGATCAGAATGTGCAAGGAGAGGGTGAAAAATGCCCCTCCCTTCACTGTGACCTGGGTCTCCTTCCTGGGTCAAATTCGATACCAGCAAAGGTACACGGAGGGACCTCAGCAAGGGTTTAGTGAGGGAACATGATGCCTCTTGCTCTCTCAGCTTAGCCTTTGTACTTTCATGCAAAGCAGTTCGAGATCAGGGAATGGAGTGAGTAGGCAATATTACCAGGCTTGGTGGATTTGCCTAGTGGACCTCAAAGCTCCACCTACTACCTGCTAACAGAGCTCCTAACCCCAGCACCTAGTTTCCCCTACTATTAACATCTTACATTACATTGTCAAAACAAAGACACCAACCTCGGTACACTACTATTAACTAAACGCTAGACTCTATGTCACTAGTTTTAACTAGTATTAACTGAACTCCCAATTAAATTTCACTAGTCTTTTCTAACTAATGTCCTTTTTCTGTTTCAGCAGCCAATCCAGGATACCACATTGCATTTACAGGCTAATGTGCTTTTAACTATGCATAAATAAAACTTCTTAAATGACCATTTCTAGCTCCATCCTTGTATTTTCTTCTAAGAATTTCCACCAGACAGAAGGGAGGAAAAGGAACGAAAATCCTAAGACAGTTCTAAAGCCATCTAGCATTTCTTCTTAGTATTTCCTAAAATGAAATTTCCAAAGCAAAACTTAATAAGAGGCTCTGTTATTTTAAAGAAAAGAGGGTTTCTATAGTTAAATGAGTTAAAAAAATGCTTTCTTTTATCTTTTTCTTCTTTTTTTTTTAGAGCTGCACTTGCGGCATATGAAAGTTCCCAGGCTAGGGAACTTCAGCTGCAAGCCTACATAACAGCCACAGCGATGCAGGATCTGAGTTAAATCTGCAACCTACACCTCAGCTCACGGCAATGCTGGATCCTTAACCCACTGAGCAAGGCCAGGGATGGAACCCAAGTCCTCATGGATACTAGTCGGGTTCATTACTGCTAAGCCACAACAGGAACTCCCAAATCCTTTTTTTTTTTTTTTTGTCTTTTTAGGGCCATCCCCACAGCATATGGAGGTTCCCAGTCTAGGAGTCAAATTGGAGCTGTAGCTGCAGACCTGTGCAACAGCCACAGCAATGCCAGATCTGAGCTACATCTGCAACCTACACCACAGCTCACGGCAATGCCGGATCCTGAAGCTACTGAGTGAGGCCAGAGATCAAACCTGCATTCTCATGGGTATTAGTCAGATTTGTTTCAATGAGCCACAACAGGAACTCCCCAAATCCTTTCCTGAAGAGGCAAAATATTTATCAACATGATAAAATCTCTGAGTATTACAACAAGTAAGTCAATTTAACTTGATTTAACTGAACTTTCCTCAAATTTCAGTCATTTGAATATGACCTTTAAGGTTTTCTCCGGATCTGCAGTCTGTACTATTATTGACTTAATCTTTTTCTTTAAATTCACTCATATTTTAAAAGGAATATTATAAAGCCTTTTATATAATGACTACAAATGAAAACTATGACCATTATCCAAAACTGATTAGAATGAAGAAAATGTTAATTTCAACCAAGAACCTCCTAAAATCAACCCAACCAAAACCAGTAGTTCACATCAGACAGTGTGGGAAATACTGATTAACAGAAACCCCCTACACCTTTTTTTTTTTTTGGTGAGAGAAGGTGAGCTCCAGTCCTTCTACTCTGCCATCTCCTATGCCCCTTTCTCAGAAAGTTACTGGGAGAAGTATCCCACCCCCCCACAAAAGAAGGGAAGAATCCAAGAAAGGATGAAGTGGGCAGGTTTCAGGAGATGCCCTGGAGGAAGGCGATGGAAAGTTTGGGTAAGAATCCGGGTGCTGTTTGCAGCCAACGTGACAGCAGCTGTGGGCTGAAGGCTCTTAAGGGCTGTCCGTTTGGTGTCTGATGAAGTTCTGCTTCCTTATTCACAGAAGGCTTGCTGTGTCCTTACATGGTGGAAAGACCTTTTTTTTTCTTTTTTCTGATCACTTGTTTTTTTGTTTTCATTTTTGTTTTTGTTTGTCTTTTTAGGGCCACACCAGCGGTATATGGAGGTTCCCAGGCTAGGGGTCGAATCAGAGCTGTAGCCACTGGCCTACACCACAGCCACAGCAATGTCAGATCTAAGCCATATCCGCAACCTACACCACAGGTCAAGTCAGATCCTAAACCCACTGAGCAAGGCCAGGGATCAAACCTGTGTCCTCATGGATACTAGTCAGATTAATTTCTGCTGAGCCACCATGGGAAATCCTGATCACTTGTTAGTTAACATCCTAGGGAGGAAACACTTTGGGCAATTATGATCCAGTTGGTATATCTCTGAGGGCTAGAAGATCAGAAAACATGAATAGCGAGCCAGTGGTAAAGGCTAAATTAAAACCAAAGGCCCCTACCTCCCTCTAGTGCTTGTTTCACAACCCTCTCAGCCTCTGAGTTTCAGACATTTCCTGGACGTGGCCAAAGAAGTTCCATGAGGGTCAGAATTTGCAACATAAGTTCAGATTTCATGTGGGATCCCACATTTGAGGTTTTAAACAGATTCCAAAACCCAGCTCTGAAGGCTCCCTGTCTTCCACCCCTCCAGGGAGAGATCCTGGATCTGATTCCTTGTCAGAGTAAACAGGTACAAAGTGTTTTCTGATTCCTGACTATCATTGCAGACTACACCCAACCAACTCTCACTCATAGACCAAGTACCTGCACTTTGTACAGTTCTTCCTAAAGTCGTGTTATTTTAAAATTTAATTGTGTTTGAGCAAAAGGGTGTGGCTAAAGGGGTGCCTATCGTTTAATCAGTAACAGAGAGTGGCCGATAAAGTGTTTTCAGCTGGGCCAGGCAGTTTGGTACTTAATTCTTCCCAAAATGGCCCGTGAAATAAGAGTACTTGATTCAACTTATTGTGCTCTGGGCTGTCTTATCATCCCAAGTGGCTAGATCACAGGTGTCTGTCTCTCCTCCACTTGGCCAATTGCTTGATGTGCGTAGCTTTGACAACTAATGCTCACTAATCCCACCCGAGGGAGTGCCACTGGGATTGATAATAGCCCTGTATTCATTCATTTTTTCTCTCACTCAAAATACTGGACATCGTGGCTCAGCAGAAATGAATCTGAATAGTATCCATGAGGATGCAGGTTCAATCCCTGGCCTTGCTCAGTGGGTTAGGGATCCAGGATTCCCATGAGCTGTGGTGTAGGTCACAGACTCGACCTGGATCCCGCGTTGCTATGGCTGTGGTGTAGGCCAGCTGCTTCAGCTCCTATTTGACCCCTAGCCTGGGAATCTCCATATGCCATGAGGGTGGCCCTAAAAAGACAAAAAAAAAGAAAAGAAAAGAAAAATACTGAACATCCAGGAGTTCCTACCATGGCACAGCAGATTAAGGAAACAGCATTGTCACAGCAGCAGATCAGGTTGCCGCTGTGGCGCAGACACCTAAAATAAGCCAGTCTGTGCTATGTCATGAGTAATAATAGATAATATTTACAGAGCTCTTGTTTATGTGTTAGTCATTCCTTGTACATTGCCCATTAATCCGTGAGGAAGATATTCTTTCTCCCATTTTATTTTATTTTTTAGTGATTTTTATTTTTTCTATTATAGTTGGTTTACAGTGTTCTGTCAATTTTCTACTGTACAGACAAGTGATCTAGTCACACACACACACACACACACACACATATCCAGTCACACACACACACGTATTTTTCTCACATTATCCTCCATCATGGTTCAGCACAAGTGAATAGATATAGTTCCCTGTGTTATACAGCAGGGTCCCATTGCTTATCCACTCCAAATGCAACAGTTTGCATCTCTTAACCATAGATTCCCAGTCCAGCCCACTCCCTCCCCCTCCCCCTTGGCAACCACAAGTCTGTTTTGCAAGTCCATGAGTTTCTTTTCTGTGGAAAGTTTCAGCTGTGCTGTATATTAGGTTCCAGGTATGTGATATTATATGGTATTGGCCTTTCTCTTTCTGCCTTACTTCACTTAGTGTGAGAGTCTCTATCTAGTTCCAGCCATGTTGCTGCAAATGTCATTATTTTGTTCTTTTTATGGCTGAGTAGTATTCCACTGTGTATATATACACCACATTTTCTTAATCCATTCATCTGGCAATGAACATTTAGGTTATTTCCCTGTCTTAACTATTGTGAATAGTGCTGCAATGAAGATACAGGTGCATGTGTCTTTTTCAAGGAAAGTTTTTCTCCTTTGTTCCTTTCTTATTTTAGTTGAATGATTTCCATTTATTTTATGCTTGTGTGCTTTTCTTTTTAGTTTTTGTAAATGTAATGTTTGGTTTTGATTTGTGGTTGCCCTGTTTTTTAAGTGCATTAACCATTTCCTATATCTGCTTGCCTCATAGAGGCTCAAATAAATTATTAAAAACAAAAGTCTAGATTTTCTTACTTTCCTTCCCCACATTCTATGATTTTGAGGTCCTTTTTAAATATCTTCATGTTTGTTTTGCTATTCATTGTGTTTATCATTATTTTTACAATAGTTTTTTTTTATTTTTTCCTTTTAGAACTGTATCCTGGCTTAAGTGATTACTTTCCAACTGTGGTTTCCTCCATCCAATTTCTTCTTACCTTTTTATTTAGAGAAGCCCTTTCAGTATTTCCTTTAGAATGGGTTTAGTATTGCTATACTCTTTTAGCTTGTGTTTGTTGGAGAAAGTCTTTATTTCTTTTTCTATTTTAAATTATATTCTTGCTGGGTAGAGTATTCTAAGCTACATTTTTTTCCCTTTTAGAACTTTGAATATATTTTGCCACTCTTTTCTGGCCTATAGTGTCTCTGTAGAGAAATTATCTGATACCCTTATGGGGGTTCCCTTATAATTAAAATTTTGTGTTTCTCTTGCTGCCTTTAGAATCCTCTTTAACTTTTGCCATTTTTATTATGTCTTGGCGTGGGCCTGTTTGGGCTGTACTTCCTGTATCTTGATATCAGTTTTCTTTAGATTTGGAAAGTTTTCAGACATAATTTCTTCAAAAATATTTTCAATCCTCTTTTTCTTTTTCTTCTGGGTTTCCTGTTACATGTAGATTGGCCCACTTTATATTATCCCACAGATCTCTTATATTGTTCTCATGTATCTTCATTTGGTTTTCTGTCTGCTGTCCTGATTGGGTGATCTGCATTATCCTATCTTCCAAGAAACTAATTCATTCGTCTGTGTTATTCGTTCTGATCTTTGGTGCCTTTAGTTCAGTTTGTGTCTCTGCAAATGAATTTTCTAATTTTTCTTGGTTCCTCCTTATGTTTTCTAGTTCCTTTCTAAAGTAATCTATATTACTGTTTATATCCGCTCTTAATTCCTTCATATTCACCCTTATTTCCTTCAGTACTTTTACTATCTCCTTGAATAGAGGTCTGTTTCATGTTTGCTGATTCAGGTAGATTCTCCTGTTCTTTTAACTGGGAATGGTTCCTAAGCTTCTTCATTTTGTTTATATTTTTCTTTTTCTGCGAAATTAGGGAAACCAAACTGTAGTCTTGGGGGCTATTTCTATGCAAGAGCACCCCTTTGTATTTTGTGGCAGGTTACTATTTAATTTTGGTGTGGGAGTCTGGATATTTGCTGTCTCTTTATTCAGTGTGAGCAGGCTGTTATCCTAAGGGTGCTGAGTGTGTTTCCAGGGCGAAGGAGACAATGGGCAGGGCTAGCAGTCAGTGCCTGGTTGCTGGGCTCTTGACAGCAGCAAGGACCTCAGGAAGGTGGTGCAGGCTACTCCTAGTTGCAGGGCCCTGGGAAGTGGTGATGAGCCTCAGGCAGATTTATGTGGCTCCTGGAGCATTTGGCAGTGGCAGTGGCAGGGTGTGTGAGTTCCCAGGAGAGTGAGAGCAACAACAGGTGGTGTTCGGTCATAATGTCTTCCTCTGGGGTGCCCTCTGAGGTGATTGGGGCTGCAAGTAGCACCTGTTCACGGACCCCTAGTGGTGGCAGGCCACACCCACCTCTGGAGTCAGAGATAAATGTGGTGGCTTGCCCCACCATCTGTAGACCACGAAAGAAACACCCCATCCCACTTAGCTCACACAGGGGTGCTGCACAGGTTGCTTCTAGTTGCAGAGTCCTGGAATGTGACAGTGATCAAGCATATGTGGGTGCTGCCCAGAGCGTTTGGCAGGGGCAGGGGCAGGGGCAGGGCAGGTGTGTTCCTAGGGGAGAGAGAGCAATAACGGGTGGTACTTGGCTGCAGTGCCCTCTTTTTTGCCAACCTCTGTGGTGACTGGGCTGCAGGTGGAGCCTGTTCAGAGACCCCTAGTGGTGGCAGGCCATGCCTCCCTCTGGTTTCTGAGATGACTGCTGTGGTTTGTCCCTGCCACCTGTAGATCACACAAGAGGTACTGCATCACGCTTAGCAACCCTCACCCCCCACTGCCTTAGCCCACACAAGAGGTGCCTGGCCATACAAGTAGCACCTGTTCTCCTGTAGCCCAAGCAAGTAGCCTCTTGCCACCTGTAGCCTGCACCAGAGGTGCCCAGCCCTCCGAGAGTTCGTGGGTGTGCAGGGAAAGAGATTCCTAGGGCGGTCAGCCCCTCCTCCTCTTATCCTCCCCAGTGGTGCCTTGCTTCTCCTGTGGGCCCAGACCTCCTCCCGGGTTCCCTCCGCTGTGACATTCCACTCCCCAGCCCGTGGCACACTGCTCTTTAGCCCCTCAGGCTGTCTCCACACAGCTAACCCTAGTCCTTGCCCCGAAACTGACCTCAAGAGCCTGAGTCTCAGCGCTCAGCCTCCTCCCGCGCATCTCAGGCTGTGGTGTCTGGGGAGGTGGTGCAGATGATCTATGTGGCTCTCACTCTGCTTTGCCCTCCTCAGTCCAGCTGCTGTGCTTTTCTCGGTGACTTTGAGGTCCCTCCATCTTGGCTGATCTCCCCGTAAGTTAGGTGGCTTCCCAGGGTGCGGGTTTCTTTTCTCTTTCACAACTCCATCTCAGGAATGCTAGTCCTGTCCTGATTCCTTTTCTCTCTCTCTCTCTCTCTTTCTCTTTCGTTTTACCCAGTAATGTGGAGGGTTTCTTGTCCTTTTTGGAGGTTTAAGTTCTTCTGCCAGCATTCAGTAGATGTTCTGTGTGAATCGTTCTACATGTAGATGTGTTTTTTTGATGTGTTTGTGGAAGACGGTGAGTGTGACATCTTACTCCTCCGCCATCTTGATCCTTCCACCCTTTCTCCCATTTTAAGATTAAGTAGTCAAGACAGGATTAAGATGGCAGAGCAGAAGGAATGGAGCTCACCTTCTCTCACAAAAACAACAAAATTACAACCAACTGCTGAATAGACCGAAAACTACCAAAAAAAGATATCCTACACCAAAAGACAAAGAAGAAGCCACAACTGAGATGGTAGGAGGGGCGCTTACATGATATAAGCAATCCCATACCCAGCAGGTAGGCAATTCACAGATTGGAAAATAATTATATGGCAGAAGCTCACCCACAGGAGTGAGTTCTGAGTCCCATGTCTGGTTCCCATACCTGGGGGTCAGGCATTGGGAGGAGTGGCCCTGGAGCATTTGAAGTTGAAGGCCAGCAGAGCTTACGTGCAGGAGTTCCACAGGACTGGGGGAAACAGACTCCACTCTAGGGGAGGACACACATAGGATTCCATGTGCACTGGGTCCCAGGGCAAAGCGGAGACTCCAGAAAAATCTGGGTGAGACCTTTCTGAGGATCTTGCAGGATCTCCTGGGAAAACAGGGGGGCTGTGGCTCATTGCCGGGGAGGGACATGGAAGACAGAGTTCTCAGGAATAAACATCCATGTGAACTCCCCTGGAGTTGGCCATTTTGGAAAAATCTGGCCCCACCCATCAGCGCTGAGAATCCCCAAGCCAAACAGCAAACAGGGAGGAAACAGCCTCACCCTAAACAGGCTGCCTAAAGTCCTCCTAGGCACACAGCTACCTCTAATCACACCCAGAGACAAAGTCCTACCTATCAGAGGGATGAGAATCAGCTCCATCTACAGTGGGCAGGCACCAGTCCCTCCAATCAGGAGGCCTGCAGCAAATCCCTGTACCAGCTTCAGCCTCAAGGAGGAACTCAACATAAGCAAGAGAGGCTACAACCCTATTCCCTATTGAATGCAAAAAGGAGACCATGCAAAAAAATCTATAGAAAATGAAAAGGCAGATAATTGTCACCCAAATAAAGGAAAAAGAAAAACTCAGAAAAAATAGCTAAGTACTTTGGAGATTAGCAATCTGAATGAAAAAGACTTTAGACTAACAGTAGTAAAGACGATTCAAGATATTGGACATAAACTGGAGGAAAAGATTGATAAACCACAAGAAACTCTGCTGTGGTGTAGGTTCAATCCCTGACCTGGGAACTTCCATGTGCTGTGGGTATGGCAAACACAAAGAAAGAGAAAGAGGGAGAGAGAATCTGAAATTGCAACTCTCATTAAAAAAAATAAAATTTAAAAATTAAAAAAAAGGGCAGAAGATCTAAACAGACAATTCTCCAAAAAAAAAAAAACATACAAATGGCCAAAAAAACACACACAAAAAAATGTTCAACATCACTAATTATTAGAGAAATGTAAATCAAAACTACTGTGAGGTACCCACTTTACGCTGCCAGAACAGCTATCCTCAAAAAATCTACAAACTATAAATGCTGAAGATGGTATAGAGAAAAGGGAACCCTCCCAAGTTCCTGTCGTGGCTCAGCAGTAGCAAATCCAACTAGTATCCATGAGGACGTGGGTTTGATCCCTGGTCTCACTCAGTGGGTTAAGAATCCAGTATTGCCATGAGCTGTGGTATAGGTTGCAGGTGTGGCTAGGATCCTGCATTGCTGCGGCTGTGGTGTAGGCTGGCAGCTACAGCTCCGATTTGATCCCTAGCCTGGGAACTTCCATATGTTGCAGGTGAGACCCTGATAAGACGAAAAAAAAAAAAAGCAAGAAAGAAGAAAGAACCACTTACACTTTTGGTGGGAATGTAAATTGGTGCAACCACTATGGAAAACAGTATGGAGATTCTTCAAAAAACTGAAAACAGAATTACCATATGATCCAGCAATCCCACTCCTGGGCATCTATCCAGAGAAAATCCTGACTTGAAAAGATGCGCCTCCCCCAATGTTCATTGCAGCAGTATATACAATAGCCAAGACATGGAAGCAACCTAAAAGTCCATCGACAGGAGTGGATAAAAAAGATGTGGTACATATACACAATGGAATATTACTCAGCCTTTCATAAAAAAGAATAAAATAATGGCATTTGCAGCAACCCGGACAGAACTAGAAATTATCATGCTAAGTGATGTTAGTCAGACAGTGAGACACAAACATCGTATGCTATCACTTATATGTGGAATCTAAAACAAAAAAGATACAAATGAACTTATTTGCAGAACAAAAACAGACTCACAGACTTTGAAAAACTTATGGTTACCAAAGGGGACAGGTTGTGGGGGAGGGATGGACTGGTGGTTTGGGATGGAAATGTTCTAAATTAGGTTTGATGATCATTGTACAACTATAAATAAAATAAAATTCATTGAATTTTTTAAAAAGATTAAGTAAACTAGAACTTATACAACTTAAATATCTTTCCAAATTTTAAGTGGTTAACAAATGTCAGATCTGAGATTTGAACCCAGGCATATACTTAACAGCAACCTATACTGTTAGCCTTACCCTATACTACCTCCTTGGGAGATGGCATGGTTTTTACCCTCAAGGAGTTCACATAATTATAATAGCTATTTTGAGGTCCCTGAAAAAAAATCTCTGTATCTCTGGATATGTTTTTTTTTGTTTGTTTTTCTGTCTCTACCCCCTTGGGGATGTATCACATTTTCCTCCTTCTCACACTTGGCGATGTTTATTGAATGTTGTACATTGTGGATGCTACATTGTAGAGCAGCTGGATTTTGTTGTTTTCCTTTCAAAAACATTAAGATTATCATTTTCTTTTCCTGGAACTAAGTTAATTTACTTCAGATTAG
Organism: Catagonus wagneri; assembly: GCA_004024745.2. Taxonomy (NCBI): domain Eukaryota; kingdom Metazoa; phylum Chordata; class Mammalia; order Artiodactyla; family Tayassuidae; genus Catagonus; species Catagonus wagneri. The sequence continues at coordinate 32,271,702 of PVHT021183705.1, read as the reverse complement.
CTTGATTTAGTCACAGCTTTGTTTCTTACTTTTTTAGGGCTGGTCCACAGTTCCTTTATCCTGCAGCTAAAATACCCTTTTCCTAAGGCATGTAAATTTGGGGATCCAAATTCAGGGCCCAGAGTTTAAGTCAAAATCTCTCTACCTTGTCTGATCAGAACACTAATGTCTCCCAGCACTCTCTGACTCCAAGGATCTCTGTTCTTACAATCCACTGGTAGCTGTGCCCTCCCAGGCCTTGTGGATATTTTTCTGTGTACATGCAGCTTAGCATTCAACAGAAGACTGGATTTCCGTTAAGGGAATCGCTCTGTATATTTTTGAACTACTTTCTCAAGGCAGATTCCTCCCCTCTTCTACCTCACAAATTACAGCTGCTACAATAGTCTGGAACTCTGATTTCTGCCTCCTCAACTCTACAAGATCTCTGTGCTCTGTGTCCACTTCCCTGCTTTCCATTTTCTCAAAAATCACAGATAAGCACTTTTCGTTGTTCAGTACCTAAAAACAGTTGCTTCATGTATTTTACCAATTTTAGAGTTGTATGTGGCGGGAGAGTAAGTCTAATACCCATCACTCCATTATAGTCATACCTGGAAAATTTAGACATTCTTTTTTCATAATTTGACCACAAATTTTAACTGGAACTTTAATTAATTCCATTTATTGTGATTATTGATATATCTAAATTTGTTTCTACTGTCTAACTTTTTGCTGCATATGTTTTGCTTTTCAATTATTTTCTTTCCTCATTTTTCCTTTAAAAGTCATTAGTTTTTGTTTGCTCTTTTTTTTCTCTCTCTCTCTTTCTGGCCACCTCATGGCATATAGAGTTTATCCTAGGCCAGGGATCAGATCTGAGCCACCGCTGCAGCTAGGGCAAGGTGGGATCCCTAACCTATTCTGCCAGGTGGAAGACTGAAACTGAGTCCCAGCGCTCCCAAGATGTTGCTGATGCCGTTGCGGCCACAGAAGGAACTCCTGCTTGTTCTTTTCTTATCTCATTTTACTGCTTTACATAATTTTAATGTCTACATTCTAATTCCATTCTTTTCCTATTCTTAAAAGTTTAACATGCCTACTTACATCAAAAATTCCATAGTTCATAACTGCTCCTCTGCTGAATAGTACAAGGTCTTTGGAAAACTTCTAAATCCTTCATTCCTAATTCATAAATTGTTTTCCACTATTTTCACTTAGTCCTGTAAAAACGCACACAAATTATACATTATGACAATTTTACTTCATATTGATAAAGCTTATTTAATGTTAGCTACAGGTATACCTTTGCTCACTATTACCCTTTGGATCCCAGGTCTTTGTAGTGAGATAATTTTTCTTCCTGCAGTCATTTTTTAGAAGTTCTTTTGGTGAAGATCTGCTGTGGCAGATTCCCTTAGATATCAATCTTAGGATAGTTTTATTCTGCCCTCATTATTGAATGATAATTTGGCTAGGTACTGTTAAAAAAACAAAAATTTGACTGAGTAAATTTAAAGATCTAATTGGTTTTATTAGATGATTCATGAATTGGGCAGCATCCCATAGCACATAGAAAGGCATTGATAGGAGTTATACAAAATGGAAAGTTTTCACAAACAGAAAGAGGTGGAACCAGGAAAGAGTGGATTATTTCAGGCAAGGTTATCTTTCCTTAGGGGGAGGCAGGGAGTCTGAATCAGAACAGCAAACAGATTTAGACCCCATAGTCTTCAGACATTGGAATTATAAAAAAAATATAAAATAGCTTTTATGAAATGCTGGAAGAAATCTTTAAAATGGTATTACAGACTGATCAGAAAACAAGAGACAATCACAAGAGTCTGGGAATTTATGAAACAGACTATTTAGTGTCCTTTAAAATTAAAAACAATTGTTGACGCTATAAAACTTCAAAAAGCCATAGATTAAACAGAAGATTAGACATGGATGAGGAAAATATAATGGAAGCTGGATCTAAATAAATTTCCCAGAATGTAATGTAGGAAAATAAGAAAATGGAAATTATGAAAGTGGCATTGAGAGACATGGAAAATAAAATAATAAGTCTAATTTATAGATTTCTGTGGAATAAATTAGTGAGATTAGGGAAGAAATATTTGATGAGTTAACAGATGATAAAGTTTTCAATTCTGATGAAAGATATAAATCCATAAATAAACTGTGATTTACAGCAAGCTTGATAAATAAAGCTAAATCTAGACCTAGATACTTTTAGTAAAACTCCAGAACACAAAGGTTAAAATATTTTAAAAGCAGCTTAGGAGAAAAAAGTATCTATAAATGAATGACAGTTTGACTGACTGCAGATTTCACAGCTCAGTTTAGAAAATATGTTGATTGATACTATCTTCAAGGTACTGAAAGAACATAGCTGTCAACTTGAAATTAGAAAATAATTGTTCACCCCTCCTACATTGTTGGTGGGAATGAACACTGGTGCAGCCATTGTGGAAAACAGTATGGAAGCTTCTTAAAAAATGGAAAATACGGTTACGATTTTACTCCTGGGCATATATCCAGACAAAACTATACTTCAAGAAGCTATATGCTAATCTCTGATTGTCAGATCATATGTATTTAATCTCTGCCGACCCCACAGGCCTAAAGTGGGATTTTTTTTTTTATGCTTCTAATGGGAGCTGATAATTGGACCTACCATCCTAGGATGGTACTTTAGCCTTTTTAAAAATATCTTTCCTTATTTAGGAATATCATTTTCAAGAAAACTATTTGGAACTAGTCCAAGGCTTGGTCTCCAATCAATTGACACACTGATGTATCTTGATATTTGATATATCTACATTTACTCTTAGGGCAATATCAACCTCCTGGCTCCCTTTTTTTTTTTTTTTTTTTTTTTTTGGCTGCATCCCTGGCATGTGGAAGTTCCTAGCAGGGACTCAGGCTGCTGCAGTGACAACAACAGATCCTTAACCTGTCGTGCCACAAAGCAACTTCAACCTCCTGGCTTCTTGCTTCACACACTCCTTTCCTGGTTTCATCTTACTTTTTATTAGAGATTGCTTGAAGATTTTCTTTTTTTTACTGTAAATCCTGTGATATATTTAATATTTTAAAAAATTAACCTCTTCCAAAATCTCCTTGTTTTGGAGTAGCTGGGTACAATAGAAAAATAGTATTGCGTCTCCCATGCTGACAGAATTCAAAGTCCTGGAAAACTGCTTCTTTTTTCCTTTTTTCTTTTGAAAAATTATCCATGTGCATTTCAGGGTCATAAGGTAAAATATGCATTTGAAACGATTTAGATTATATTCTAAAAACAGTGAAATCACAGTAAGCAAGGTAAAGCATACATCTGAGTAAAGATTTAGATAGAAATTTGAAAAAAGAAAGCATTAACACAGTATCTACCAGTAACAGAGGACTGAAATTAATATAGGTAAAATAGGTTAAGGTAAAGGGGGTGCCAAATGACATTGAGGGTCTATAGATATTTTTGCCCTTGAGAAACTTACTGATTATAGTTGAAGGCTGAGACTCTAGGGTTGGACCTGGGGGCAGGGAATAGGGAAATCAGCTTTTGGTATATATGTGGGGCCAAAGCAGACAAATTGGGTATTTCAGGGAAAAATGGAGATACCCAGATGCCATATCCCTTAAAGATATGTGCCAAATTTTGAAGCTGCTTGGGGTGGGAGACTAAATACCCAAACAGAACGTTTTAAGACAGACTCTGTAGAAAATCCACGGAAAACCTCAGAGAAAACAATTTCTCAATTAAAAGCTCTGGAAGTTCTTTCCCTAGGAAAGAGAATAAATCAGAGATAGGCTGAGTCTAAACAAAACTGTAACCCATTTTCACTGTATCCACCCTACCCTTAACACTCACTCCCAGACTGAAATGAGATGATCAGCCCTCCTCCTCAGCCCAGTGAATGAAAAGATAGTATCACTGGAGCATAATGTGGTCATGGTTCTTTATACACAATATCTGGCAGCAATTTATGGTCATGAGAAGATCAAAAGCATAAGACAAATAGACAAATCCGTTAATAACAATTAAAGGCTTCGGTACTCTTCAGAGTATCTCATTCTTTTTATTTATTTATTTTTTGGCTGCGCCTACAGCATACAGAAGTTCCCCAGGCCAGGGATCAGACCCACCCCATAGCAGCAAAAACCCTGGATCCTTAACTTGCTGGCTCCAAGGTATCTAGAGTATCTCATTCTTAATTCAATAATTAGGTAGATCAAGTAATTAAATAGACAGAAAATAAGCAAAAATATAGCAGGCTTCAGAAACACTATGACACTACTGGACTCCACCCATCCCAATACCAGAATATACATTTTTCTCGGGAGCTCACTGAACATTTACCAAGACTGACTATATTCTGGACCATAAAAAAAGTCTCAATAAATTTAAATGATTCAAATCACACAATATGTTCTCTGGTTATTATGGAAATAAACTGGAAATCAATAACAAAAGATCTATAGAAAAAGTAATTTTTGAAACAAAATAATACCTTCTGGGAGTTCTCTTGTGGTGCAGTGGGTTAAGGATCCAGTGTTGTCATTACAGTGGCTAGGGTCACTACTGTTGCACAGGTTTGATCCCTGGCCCGGGACTTTCCACATGCCATGGGCCTGGCCAAACAGAATAAAAAACAAAACAAAACAAACAAAAAAACATGCTTCTAAGTAACCCACGGGTCAAAGAAGAAATCAAAAGTGAAATTAGAAAGCACTATGAACTTAATCAAATGAAGATAAAACATACCAGTCTTGGCAGGAATGCTCCAGAACTGTAAGATAATAAATTTCTGTTGTTTAAGCCACTCAATCTTGTAGTATTTTGTTATGGAAGCCCTAGCAAACTAATACAAGCCCCATCAAGAGACTGTCCCTACATGTCTATCACCACATAAATGAATAAACAAATCTGGCAAATATCATCTTAATAAAGTGATCAAGGTTAGCATCATCCCATGATAAGTCATATTGGTATCATGTACACCTGACATGATGCAGTGAAAATAGCACCTCATTTCTGTGGATTTCCTCTCCAGCTCCCATAAGCCCAATATAATAATGAGAACACATCAAGCAAACCCAAAATAAGGGATATTCTACAAATACCTGGCCAGCGCTCTTCAAGAGTGTCAAGGTCACGAGGAGCAAGGAAAGACTGATGAGCTGTCACAGACTAGAGGAGACATAATGACAAATTGCACTGTGACATTCTTGATTGGACCCTGGAACAGAAAAAAGACATTAATGGAAAAACTACTGAAATCTAAACAAAGTCTGTATTTTAGTTAATAGAATACTATTAGCTAATATTAATTTCTTAGCTTTGACAAATGTACCATGGTTATGTTAACATTAAGGTAAGCTGGATGGAGAGTATGATCTTTGCAACTTTTATGTAAATCTAAAATTATTCTAAAACAAAAAGTCTATTCAAAAATAATATATATGTAGCATTACATATATATTAGCATTAAACAATATAATAGCATTAAACAAATAAGGCCTCACTCGGACTAGCATAAAAAATCAAACACTTAGGAATAAATTTAATGAACGATATATGAAACTTCTACATCGAAATCTACATAATATTACAGAGATCAATTTTTAAATACTCAGATAAACAGAAGGATAGATCATGTTCATGGATTGGAAGACTCAATATTATTAAAATATCAATACCCTGAAATTAATCTGACAGTTCAATGCAATCCTAATGAGAACCCCAGCAGGGACTTTGTGAGTGTGAGTGTGTGTGTGTGTGTGTGTGTGTGTAAATCAACAAGCTGATTCTAAAATTCAGATTGATTTCAAAGGGCCAAGAATAGCCAAGGCAATCTTGAAAAACAAAAATAGCACCAGATGACTTACACTACCTGACTTTAAGACCTATTATAAAAGCAGAGTAATTGACACAGTGTGCAAAGAAAGACAAACTGATCAGTAGAATGTAACTGAGAGGCCAGAAACACACCCAAACATATACGGTCATCTGATTTATGATAAAGATAACACTACCATGGGAAAAGTAATATTTTAGTAAACAGTGTTTAGGCAATTGGCTAACAACATAGAAAAAATATATTTAGATCACTACTTCATTCTACACACAAAAAGCAACTGCAAGTATATTGCAGATCTACATGTGAAAAATAAAATAATAAAATTTTTAGGACATCTCCTTCACCTTGGTGTAGGTAAAACTTTTAAAAACAAAGATACAAAAGCTACTAACTAAAAAAAAAAAGCTACTAACCAAAAAGAAAAAGACTGATATATTGGATTATATTAAAATTAAGAAGTTCTGTTCAAAAAGAAAAAGGCCATTATGAGAATGAAAAACCAATGCACAGAATGGGAAAAGATATTTACAATACATATATTCTACAAAAGACTCATATCTAGAACATACAAAGGACTTAAATGTAAAAAATAGCTTGATAAATAAGAAATATATACAAACTCCCACTGTGGGTCAGTGGGAGGAACCTAACTAGTATCCATGAGGATGTGGGTTTGATCCCTGGCCTTGCTCAGTAGGTAAAGGATCCAGTGTTGCTGTGAGCTGTGGTGTAAGTCACAGATGTGGCTCAAATCCTGCTTTGCTGTGGCTGTGGCAGAGGCTGGCAGCTGCAGCTCCGATTCAACCCTAGCCTGGGAACTTTCATATGCTGCAGGTGCGGCCCTGAAAAATAAATGAACAATAAATAAATAGGGGATATATAAAGAAATACAAATACAACATAACAGAAAAACAGGCAAAAGATGACTAGATAGCTTGACAAAAAAAAGTACGGAAATAGCTGGAGTTCTTGCTGTGGTGCAGTGGGTTAATGATTGGCACTGTCTCTGTGGTGGTGGGGGTTTGATCTCTGGCCCAGCACAGTGGTTAAGGATCCAGCTTTACCATAGCTGTGGTGTACTCACAGCTGCAGCTTGGATTTGATCCCTGGCCCAGGAATTTTCATATGCTACAGGTGTGGCAAAATAAGTAAAGAAGTAAATAAAGTACTGAAATGGCCAATAAATATTTGAAAAGGTACTCAGTGTCACCAGTTATCTCCAGAATGGCTAAAATAAAAAAGTAAAAACTGCCAGATATTGGAGCATCCAAAACACTTCTATGCTGATAGCAAGAGTGTGAACTGATGCAACTATTTTTGGAAAACCAGCTGGCAATACTTACTAAAATTACACATGCACATACTCTATGATTCACCAATTCCACTCATAGGTATACACCCAGAAATGCACACAGATATACATGAAAAGATATGTGCCAGAATATTCGCGGGAACACCGTAATATTGAAATACTGGTAACTATGCAAACATACAACAATATTAAAACATAAAATTTAATACATTCATACAATGAACATTACTGGTCAATGAGAAAAAATGGACCACAAACCCAGGAAGCAACATAGATGAATCTCACAGGCACAATATTCAGCAAACAAAGCCCTTCCAAAAGTACATGTTGTAGAATTTCAGTAAAACTAATCTATGCTGTTAGAAGTCACGATAATAGTTTCCCTTGTAGGAAGGGATATGCAAGGACTGGGCCCAAGCTTGACCTAGATATTCAGTGTGTGAACAGCTATGTTCAGTTTGTGAAATCAACACACTATGCACTTCTACTAAGGTAAGAAACAATCCCAGAATTTCATTTTTTTTTTTTTTTTTTTTTGGTGGTACCCACAGCATGTGGAAGTTTCTGGGCCAGGAATCCTGCACCACAGCAATGACAATGTCAGATCCCTAACTGGCTAAGCCAATAGGGAACTCCTCAGAATTTCGATATCTTAAGAACATTTGCTCACAGTGTATATTCGCTGAAGGTTAGCAGAATAGTTTAGCACACCAGAATCACTCTGGACCCAAACTGACAGAGTAGCTACCACCTAGAATGTTTCTCGTTGCCATTCCACAGAAAAAAAAAAAAAATGCCAAGAGGCTACTGCATCAACACTCAGAAGACCCAATCTACAGTCATATGTAGCACTTCTGCTCATAATTGGTTCATTGACTAGAAGATAGAAGAGGTCATATGGACCACTCAGTCACAAGGGACCAGGACATTAAGTGCTATCATGTCCAGAAGTGGAGAGAGCTGGAAACATGTGGTGAACATGCTGTGCCATATTGTCAACCGATATTCTTCTAGAACATACTTTCTAGTAGCTATGTGGTAATCTGGCAAAGGCAGTCTCACTAATAATCAATTCTCTTTGTTGAACATTAATTTGGTTCTGTTTTTTCTATAAATAATTTATTAGAACTTTGTTCTTTTTGTCCACTGCCTTAAGAGACTTCACATGGGCTCGAATTGCTGCCATTCTGAGCACCTTGTAAAGATTTTGCAAAAGGTTTTCAAACCAACAAGGACCTACTTTACACCACAGGGGGCTATAGTCAATATCTCACAATAACCTATAATGGAAGATAACGTAAAAAGAGAATATATATATTTTATATATGTATAACTAAATCACTTTGCTATACACCTGAAACTAACAACACTGTAAATCAACTATATTTCAATAAAAATTTAAAAATATATATGTTAGAACAAAATATTTTAAAGTTTGTTTGGAAGCACAAAAAACCCACAGTAGCCAAAGACAGCCTGAAAAAGAAAAATGGAGCTGGAGGAATCAGGCTCCCTGACTTCAGAGTATACTACAAAGCTACAGTCATCAAAACCATATGGTACTGGCACAAAGACAGAAATATAGATCAGTGGAACAGGATAGAAAGCCCAGAATTAAACCCACGCACCTACAGTCAACTCATCTATGACAAAGGAGGCAAAAATGTACAGTGGAGAAAAGAGAGCCTGTTCAATAAGCGGTGCTGGGAAAACTGGACAGCCACATGTGAAAAAAAAAGGAATTACAACACTTCTTAACACCATACCCAAAAATAAACTCAAAATGGATTAAAGACCTAGATATGAGCAGATACTATAAAACTCTTAGAGGAAAATATAGGTCAAACACTCTCCGACATAAATGACAGCAACATCTCAGATCCACCTGTTAGAGTAATGACAATAAAAAGAAAAATAAGTAAGTGGGACTTAATTAAACTTAAAAGTTTCTTCACAGCAAAGGAGACCCTAAACAAAATGAAAAGACAGGCCACGGGATGGGAGAAAATCTTTGCAAGTGAATCATCTGACAAGGGGTTAATCTTCAAAATTTACAAACACCTCCTACAGCTCAATACCAAAAAAACAAACAACTCCATCAAAAAATGGGCAGAAGATCTAAACAGATAATTCTCCAAAGAAGACATACAGATGACCAAAAAGCACATGAAAAGATGTTCAACATCACTCGTTGTTAGAGAAATGCAAATCAAAACCACTATGAGGTACCACCTTACTCCAGCCAGAATGGCCATCATCGAAAAGTCTACAAACAGTAAGTGCTTGAGAGGGTGTGGAGAAAAAGGAACCCTATTGTACTGTTGGTGGGAATGTAAATTGGTGCAGCCACTGTGGAAAACGGTATGGAGATTCCTTAGAAAACTAAAAATAGAATTACCCCATTTGATCCAGCAATCCCACTCCTGGGTATCTATCCAGAAAAACCATGACTCGAAAAGACACATGTACTCCAGTGTTCATTGCAGCCCTCTATACAATAGCCAAGTATGGAAACAACCTAAATGCCCATCGACAGAGGAGTGGATAGGGAAGAAGTGGTACATAATATACACAGTGGAATATTACTCAGCCACTAAAAGAAACAAAATAATAGCATTTATAGCAACATGGATGGGCCAAGAAATTATCATGCTAAGTGAAGTCAGTCAGACAATGAGACACCAACATCAAATGCTACCACTTACATGTGTCATCTAAAAAAACGGACACAATGAACTTTTTTGCAGAACAGGTACTGACCCACAGACTTTGGAAAACTTATGGTTTCCAAATGAGACAATCTGGGGGGTGGGGGATGCACTGAGGGTTTGGGATGGAAATGTTACAAAATTGGGTTGTGAGGATTGTTGCATAACTGTAAATGTAATAAAATTTTTAAATAATTACAAAAAGCAAAAAAAATAGATGTTAAAATATGTATATAAATGTTTTACATAAATATTTGTGTGTATGTATGTGTGAGTTTAAAAAAAGGATTTCTCTATTTTGGTACAACACCTGCTAACTGGATACATAAAATTTATTTTACAGTCCTTTTGTTTTCAAACTTATTTTGTTAGGTTTTGTTGCTATTAATTTTTTTGGTTTCCCTATTGGCGTTACTAATTTAGATGGCTTTGGCCAAGAGATAGGCATAATTTTCCTACATATACAATCTTATTCCTAGAAAAGTTCTAATGTTTTAAGCTCTAGATATGTTATACTACCCAATGAAAACCAAATATCAATTACTATAATATTATAGCAAATGAAAATGAATGTGTTCATACAAAGCGCAGTTTACTTATTTTAATATTACCATAGCGTATATTACTGTATTTTTGCAATTCTATTTAACATATTGTAATATTTTGTTAAAATCTGCAAATATAAAATATTTATTTGAAATTTTCTGGTACTTGACATTGATAAATCCTAATAACTTAGATAACTCAAGCTCTTAAAATATTTCGGAATACCCAATCCAACTTTCTCCTTTTATAGAAGTAGAAAACCAGGGCCAGAGAATTCAGTGATTTGTTGAAGGTCATAAAGCAAACTGACTACCAAAAGATATATCCATCAAATTTCAAAGATATAATGATAACTATGATCCTCAAATTTCTGAAAGGGATCAAAGAACTGACCTATAGAGTTTTCCAGAAACAATTGTGTCGGATAATATGAAAAAGCATTTTTGTAGCATTATCTATCTGTTTGGAACACCTAAAGTGTACTGGCATCATTAATGCTGCTTCTAGGAGAGCATCTGTCAAGTAGAATCTGATTGAGAGAATAAAAGCATTCAGAGAGATGTACAGAATAATTTTTGAGAAGAGTTGTAAGGGGAAATTTTTTATACTGAGGTGACATCAATTGCAAGCAACTTCTGGAAATTGTTTTCTTTTTTTTAAGAGAATGTGATGAAAAGATCAAGATGTCATTCATCACTGTAGTGTTCTTATTCTCTTTCTTCTGAATATGAAATGTCACCCATTCCAAGAACAGATGAAATGTCCTTTGTTTTATGTTGTACCAGTTTTGTTTTATGTTGTACTAGTTTTGTTTTATGTTGTACTGTACCTACAGTACTTCAAGTCTTCCACAGTGTGAGCCTTAGAATTTGTTACTTTTGCATTTTAGTTGATTTGGGAAGAGCTGTTATTGGATCAATAGGACAATACTTAAGAAATTACAGACTGTGCTTTAGGCAAAATAGTAAGAGTCATAGCATATGTAACCACATAAGTCATTCAGCATAGCACAGTTTTAGTGGCAAATGACAGTGCTCTAACTTTTGAAAAGGTATTTCAGGGAGAAATCCCAAATAAAAGAATAGTAACAGGAATTTATTTTTGGGAAAGAGTGTGAATTGGTTAATGGAATTATTACATATATTCTAATGTTTTATCATCTCTCAAAATATCAGTTATTAGACAATCCAAGAGCTTTCATGCTCTGAAAATACAAAAATCCTAATAAAATGATGAAAAACCACAAAGACTTAGTGGATAAGTATTTGTTAAATGTCAACAGAACATCGTTTAATTAAGTAAAAGGGAAGTTTGACAGTTATCTTTTAACACATACAAAGCCAAGCTCGCATTTACCTTGACATGTGATGCACTACAGTGAAAAAGACAAAAAGATAAAATAAAAACCAAATTCAAATTCCTTCATCTACCTTTTGTGTGAATTTGAGTAGGGTATATAACTGTATGTTTTATTTCAAGTATTTTAAGTATTAAATGAAATTATTTTAAGTATTAAATGAAAAAGGTGACTGGCTCAGGACTTCGGTTAGAGTCCTCACCCAATAAATAGTGAAGACTATTAGTCTTTTTATCATTATTAGTGATAATAAAGCTCTTATTATTACTCCAGAATTTCATATAAGTTACTCTGATTTTTTTTTCCCTAAACTGATAGGTACTTAAGATGTCTGTATTGTCTTTTTGCAGTAATAATTGCTGTATTCCTTGCAAGGAACTTAAGATTCACCCACAATGATCAAACTACTCTTTATGATAATCTAGTATCCTATTATATTATCTCACAGCATAGCATAACATAGCATACTCCTATAGGCCTGCGTTAAAAGACAATTGTATAAAGGAGTGAGCAGATGTGAATTCTATGCCCAGCTCTGTCTATTCTGCATCCATCCTTGAAGTTGATCTAAACTTTTAAAGATTCTGCACCTGCATCTTCAGACCCATGAAAATGATCTGGCCTGGGGGTCATATGCATCACTTCTGCTCACAGTTAGTTCATTAACCAGAAAAGGTCACCTATTTGTTTGGGGAGCTGGCACACTGGCTTTGAACAACCAATCTTTTAAAAGATTAAATAAAAAACAACTTAGAGTGGTTTCTCAGTAATGAGGAGCCGTTTTGTTAGATGGGAAAATTATCAAATATAAACTTTAAAATGCATGTTTTGCTAAAGTTCAGCAATGATATTTACGTACTTTTTAGTGATTTGTATCAAACTTTATAGTCCTTATTTATTTACTTATTTTGTTTTTTTTTTAGGGCTGCACCCATGGCATATGGAAGTTCCCAGGCTGGGGGTCGAATCAGAGCTATGCCATAGCCACAGCAATGCCTGATCTGAGTCACGTCTGTGACCTACAGCACAGCTCATAGAAACGCAGGATCCTTTAACCCACCGAGCAAGGTCATGGATCAAGTCCACATTCTCAAGGACACTAGCCGGGTTTGCTACCTCTGAGTCACAAGCGGAATGCCGAACTTTATATTTCTTACTTAATTAAAACTTTCTTTGAGAACTTCTTTGCTTTTATATACTTTCATTTTGCCTAACTCAGTTGCATTTTATGCCTTTGTAGGCTTTAAAAATTGTAACAAGTTTTCCACGGAAACAACCTTTGTTTGCCACCAATTTATAACTTCTTTCTGGTGATTCTCTTTTTCTTCTAATCACCTAACAAAGGCAATAGTAAACTGCTTGTTTTTTCCTGAAAAGCAGATGAACAAAATACTATATATTTAGGGAACTACTGATTAGCATAGGACATAATTCTGAAGGCTTATGGAAAAAAGGCTCACTCACTCCATAAAAGAAATAAAAAATAATGCTATAGATACTTAAGGTTTATCCCTGCATCCTCCTGAAACCACTTATACCTTAGTCGATTAAGTATATTGTCATTTGGAAAATACCCCATAATTTTAAAATTCCACTTAATATTAGTGACATGCATCACCACTCAGACCCACATTCTAATAGCCAGAATGGAGCAGGATTACTGGGTGCTCAGATACTGTTTTAATACCCCGCTCCTATGTCCTTGGACCTTACCATTTTTGTTATACAGCTGCTCAAGACTAGCATTTACCAGCACCTGCATCTCTGTAGCTGAGGGCTTTCTCTGGCTCCTCGAGCCTGCTCTGCCTATGAGGAGGGCAGGCAGAGGTCCTTTTAATATATGGTTTGATTTGGTTTGCTAGTATTTTGTCGAGGATTTTTACATCTATGTTCATCAGTAAAATTGGCCTGTAGTTTTCTTTTTGTGGTATCTTTGTCTGGTTTTGGTAACAGGGTGATGGTGGCCTCATAGAATGAGTTTGGGAGTGTTTCTTCCTCTGCTATTTTTTGGAATAGTTTCAGAAGGATAGGTGTTAGCTCTTCTCTAAATGTTTGATAGAATTCGCCTGTGAAGCCACCTGGTTCTGGACTTTTGTTTGTTGTAAGTTTTTTAATCACTGTTTCAATTCTAGTACTTGTGATTGGTCCATTCATCTTTTCTATTTCTTCTTGGCTTAGTCTTGGAAGATTGTACCTTTCTAAGAATTTGTCCATTTCTTCCAGGTTTTCCACTCTGTGGTGTATAGTTGCATATAGTATAGACCACTCAAATTTAAATTCTTGTCTCCAGGAGTTCCCATCATGGCTCAATGGAAATGAATCTGCCTAGCATCCATGAGGACTCAGGTTCAATTCCTGGCCTTGCTCAGTGGGTTAAGGATCCAGCGCTGCTGTGAGCTATGCTGTAGGTCACAGATGCAGCATGGATCTCACATTGCTGTGGCTGTGGTTTAGGCCAGTAGCTACAGCTCCAATTCAACCCCAAGCTTGAGAACCTCCTCCATATGCTGCTGGGTCAGCCCGCAAATACAAAATAAAAATAAAAATAAAAAAATAAATTCTTGTCTCCAGCTCCAAGACCCTAGATCACAGGATCTACACAGATCTCTCTGGCCAGTTTGCTCTCAGGGTAGCTGCACCCATTAACACACTCACGTAAGGGTTCCTACTTCTCAATACACTTGACAACTCTTATATTCATCTCATAGTTTTATTTTGTGTTTCTGTGATTACTAGGGAAACCTAGTATTTCTTCATACACCTATGGGCCATATGGTGTTCATACCTTTAAATTTCCCAGTTAGGGTCTTTTCCATTTTTCCATTAGGCTACTTATATTTTTCCTGATTTGAATACTTCTCTGTATATTTTAGATATTAATTTCTTATTGGTTTTGGATGTTACAGATATCTTCTTCCAGTCTGTCAAGTATCTGTTAAATTCTTGACATAAATCTGTATGTTTGGTGTCCTCTCCTGACCATTGATTTTGACGTTAAAAAATACTATATAACTTCCCTGGTGGTTCAGTGAGTGAAGGACCTGGCAGTGCTACTGTTGTGGCTCAGGTCTCTGCCGTGGTGTGGGTTTGATCACAGACCCAGGGAACTTCCACATGCCGTGGTCATGGCCAAAAATATATATATAATACTTCTGGGGTGGGGGGTCTGGTTTACAGGTTATTTCCACACCAAAGCCACAAAGATATTATTCTCCACGATCACCCTCTTGCTATGCTAGTACCACAGTAATGCTGGTACCACTCTAGCAGAGTGAATCCTTCCTTGTCGCATGTCAGATTATCTTGGAAACAGAAGCTGAGATGGACTTTGGGATGCAAAAGGTTTTTTAAAGATTAGCACCTGTAAAAGGGAAGGGAAGGAAGCAGAACTGGGCAGAGAAAGTAAATGAACTAAGATGCAAGTTGATCAGCCAACCCAGTGAAGCACTTTGGAACAAGTAGCATTAATCGTCAGAGTATACTGCATCAAGCTGAAATGGCCAGACTTTTATAGCACATCTCCTCTTAGTCACCATATCCTGGCATCCCTGGAAGGATGTGACCTTGGGCAAGAGAGTTCCCAGCAGCTGAGGTTGACCCCGAAGCAGCTGAAAGCTGGAGGCTGTTTAGTGACTGCCCTCCCCACAGCTAGGCAGCAAATTCTTCCACAAAAGAGGATCTAGGCTGCTTATCTCCATGCCTAACATACTCTTCTTTTTTTAAAATTGATGTCATAATTATTCCCAGGTCTTTACTTTTCTTTATAAATTTTGGAAGGTTTTTTGTGTTCCTTTTGGAATATTGGTTGGAATGGCACAGAATCTCTGTCATTCAATATGGGGAGAATTGACATCCACAGGGTAATGTTGTGCCAAGTCGATCACATTTAGGTGGTGGCCAAATAGATGATGCTCTGGAAAAGGAGCTGCAGAGGTAGCAGACCAGCGAGGCACCCAGTGCGATCAGGAGATTGTTAAATACAGAGGGCATCAAGCAAGTAGTTATGCTGCAGCCACACGGGAAGTCCAGGCATCAAGCAAGTAAGTGTGTGTGTGTGTGTGTGTGTGTGTGTGTGTGTACCAATATGAACAAAATATGGGAGCCTGGTTTCTCACTGTCGAAGGGAGATTTACAAATACAGAGCAGGGAATGGCTTACAAGTACTTAGAGATGTTGAACTGGAATCGACTGCATCGATGTAAACTCATGGTTTTTAAAATATTTAGTGACAGATTTAGAAACAGATATAAATACATGCATGTGTGTGCATATATATATGTGTGTGTGCGTGTGTGTATATACACATATATATATATGTATGTATATATATATATATATGTATATACATACATGTATTTCCTAACTTTGATGGCTGATAGAACTGAGGCACCATGATACCTCAGTAGCAGTAAACACATCACAAGTCCAGATCTTGATTTTTGATTTTGGCCGCAACCATAGCATTTGGAAGTTCCCAGGCCAGGGATCAAACCCACACCTTAGCAGTGACAACATGGGATCCTTAACCCCCCGAGCCACCAGGGAATTCCCAGATCTTGATTTCTGATTTCAGAGCTGAGGCAGAGAAAATACAAAATTGGCCCAGAACAACTATCCATACCAGAAAGTAAGGAAATGTTTACAGAATAACAGGGATATGCCAACAGAACAAAAAAGTCATCTTGAAGGGACTCGCACTGGCCAAATCTGGGACAATTTGAGCATGAAAATAAGTAACTATAGTAAAAAAAATTACAACTCACTGAATGAGATAAGAGTCCATGAGTCTATACTGAAATAATAAAATAAACAAACAAGCAAATAAATAAAAGGGAAAACTCTTGTTTATAATAGAATGTTAACTAGTAAGTACAGAAGAAATGATAAAGAAAATCACTGTTTGATCATTGTCATTGTGAAGAGTGATTCAGGCAGGAATAAATGGATGTTAGAGCTGGTGGGTGAGGTGAAGGTAGGCATAATCTCAGAATATGCCCCTAAAAATATTTATCAAATACAAAGGAAATGATGTGATTTTATGGTGGAGAAGACCACTTGACCAGACGAAGAGTTCTCATCACACTGGTGTGAAGAGTTGACACCATGAGACTCCAGAGACATGCAAAGAGCCTAGCCTCATTTCTACGGTTTTCTTTAAATGTATGGCCCAAGTCTAGTCATGAGGAACAGTAGTAGATGGACTCAGCTGGGGATCACCCAATGGAATGAAAGACCTGTTCTTTTTAAAATTGTCAAGGTCATAAAAAAGGAGGAAAGACAGGAATTGTTCCAGATTCAAGGAGACGGAAAACGCATGACAATTAAATTCAGTTTAAGTTCCCAAATAGGATTTTGGATCAGAAAAGGAAAACAGACATTGTTAAGACAGAGAGTGATATTTTAATGGAGTTTGTGTTATATCAATGTTGATTTCCTGACTTGGAAGTTTATATAACTGTTACGAAGGAGAGAGTGTTTGTTTTGTGAATATACACTGGATGTTTAGGGCTGATAAGGTATCAAAGTCTACAGATTTCTGTAAGATTGTTCATAAAAAGACTCAATCAAAACAACAAAACCATATAAAGACATACAGAGAGTGAAAGCAGATGTGGTAGGATATTATTAGGGAATGTAAGTGTAGAGAATATGGAAGGTCTTGCAACCTCTCTGTAATTTGAAATTCTTTAAAAATAGATATATATTCATATTCATATTTAAAATAAACATAAAACATATTCCCACACTAAAATGTATGCACACATACCATAACAGTATTATTTATAATAGCCTTCAAAGTGTAAACAATCAAAATATCAACTGGAATGGATAGATAAAACACTGTATACCTATACAATGAAATATTCTACTGTGTTTATTTTGGGCTGATTAAAAAGCTCTGGGAGTTTCCGTTGTGGTGCTGTGGTTAACGAATCTGACTAAGAACCATGAGGTTGCGGGTCTGATCCCTGGCCTTGCTCAATGGGTTAACGATCCGGCATTGCCGTGAGCTGTGGTGTAGGTTGCAGAAGCAGCTCGGATCCTATATTGCTGTGGCTGCGGCGCAGGCCAGCAGCTACAGCTCCGATTAGATGCCTAGCCTGGGAACCTCCACATGCCGCAGGTGTGGCCCTAAAATGTCAAGGCAAAAAAAAAAAAAAAAGCTCTGAAAGTGACTGTAGTGATGCTTGCACAATGTTGTGAATATACGAAAATCACTGAAATATACACTTTTAGTGGGTAAATAGTATGAGATGTATCTCTATAAAACTTTAAAAGAAAAATAAATTTCACATACATGCATAATAAAGTCATACAATTTTCTAGGCCACAGGCAGACAAAGAGAGAAGACAGGAACTCTGAAAATCTTTCACTAAGCAAGAAGAACCCCAACATGAGTAGTTCCACCAACGGACAGGGCTTCCCTTCTGTTTGTCTGGGTCTTATCTCTCATTCTGAATAGAATTGGAGGCAAAATAGCGTAAAGGTTAAAGAGCTGACTCTGCAATCAGATTGCCTGAATTTGAATCCAAATCTACTATAACCTGTGTGACTTTGGACAATTACTTAACCTCTCTTTGCTCTGTTATAAAAACGGGGATAACTGACTGGGTTATTGTAAGGAATAATGACTTAATCCAATGAAAAGTGTTTTAAAAAGTATTTGTCAGGGTTCCTGTTGTGGCTCAGCGGGTTAAGAACCCAACATATTGTCTGTGAGGATGAGGGTTTGATCCCTGGCCTCACTCAGTGGGTTATGGATCTGGCATTGCCACAAGCTACAGAGAGTCACAGATGCGGTTCAGATCTGGCATTGCTGTGGTTGTGGTGTAGGCCTGTAGCTGCAGCTCCCATTTGACCCCCAGCCAGGGAACTTCCATATGCCACAGATGTGGCCATTAAAAAAGAAGAAGAAGAAGAAGAAGAAGAAGAAGGAGGAGGAGAAGAAGAAGAAGAAGAAGAAGAAGAAAAGCATCTGTCAATTATTGACTATATATTTTTTAAAAGTTTCCCATCAGGTTGTCTTTTCTTTCTTAGAGGCCCCAGTCCATTTCATCCTCCCATTTATCTGTGGTCATTTCTCTATTACACATGCTACCTCCAACTAATCAGACACAAACCTGATGTAATACTGACCAACCAATCCTATGGTTCATAAAGTCTACCCCCCACTTTCCATGGTCCTTTTCATATTGTTTCTATCATCCGCCCATTGTGAGAACTGTAGAATATGACTCAGAGAATGTTGTTTTCAAAGGCCACAGTCATTGCTGGCATTCCTTCATACTGTCACAGACTGACTCCAAACTGCACAAGCACCTTGGTTTCCCGTCACCCTGTAATCTAGACAAACAGATGGGAGCTTAGGAAGGTCTAATCACAAGAACTGATACTCATTTCATGCCACTGATGTATTAGCTACTGTACATGACCAAAACTTCATCTTCACACAAACCCCATCTTGTTTTCCACATGAGGAAACTGATGACCTAAAAAGTATGTTAAAACTGCACAGCTACTCATGGGTAGAGCCAGAATAGAGACGTGCTGTCTTCAGATTCTATTCTCTTAACCACTGTGTTATATCGCCTGACTCTCCCCAGAGTGGGAAAGAGCTTGCAGCTAAGGCCCTACTCCAGGACAGCCAAAAGCATTAGAGGTCAGAAATTACACCTTAGATATTTATGTGTCCTCACTGCTTAGGACACTGCCTGACATATGACAGCTCAAAATGTTTGTCAAACTACTCACCTGTGTAATGGAACATCAATTCTTAATATAGAATGAATAAATCCTCTGCATTCAGAGTCCTGTTTCTACTTTCAGGACAATTTAGACTATTTTGGAATCAGAGACTTCTTAATTAGAATTCTGGTTCTGCCATTTGGTAGCTTTGTGACCGTGGATAAAGGCATTTAACCCCTCTAAACCTCCGATCTCTAATCTGGAAAATGTAAAAAGTAGGTAAAAAATAATACCTACTTTACGGCATTTCTATTCACACAGAATAAACATGCAATGCTAAACACACGATAGTTACTTAATAAATATTATTATTAGTCCTGTTATCCTTTTTTCCAAATAGACCTTGTCAGAGGTCAGCTATATGTTGGCTCCCAATTTAAAATCAGTGAAGCGCTAATTACAGTTCAAGGTACAATAGAGCACTGAATTGGGAATTGGGAAACCTGTCTTCTGGCTTTTGTTGTCCTCCTTCTACCTAGCACCTACGTAACCTTGGTCGAGTCACTTATCAGAGCTTCCAATTCTATATCCCAAATTAGATAACAGGAGCTCCCACTGTGGCTCAGCAGATTAAGAATCCAGCTAGTATCCATGAGGACGTGGGTTTAATTCTTGGCTTTGCTCAGTGGGTTAAAGGATCCAGTGTTGCCACGAGCTGCAGTGTGGATCACAGATGCAGTTCAGATCTGGTGGCTGTAGCACAGGCTGGCAGCTGTAGCTCTGATTCAACCCCTAGCCCAAGAACTTTCATATGCTATGGTTGTGGCCCTAAAAAGACCAAATAAATACATAAAATAAAATATGGCATAAATAAACCTACCTACAAAACAGAAACAGACTCACAGACACAGAGAACAGACTTGTTGTTACCAAAGGAGAAAGGTGGTGGGAAGGCATAAATTAGGAGTTTGGGATTAACATACATACACTATTATACATTAAATAGATAAACAACAAAGACCTACCAAATGGCACAGGGAACTATATTCAGTATCTTAAAAAAAGAAAAAAATTAGAGAATATATATTTCACGTTAGAGTTGATCTCTGAGGTCTCCAGGAACTTCTTAATCTATATGTCTGAGACTCTTAAAGAGATTCTTTTGAGGAAATAATACCCTTGGTTTGATGATTTTTTAATTTTTTATTTATTATTATTATTATTTGCTTTTTAGGGCTGCCTTTGCAACATATGGAGGTTTCCTGGCTAGGGGTCGAATAATAGCTACAGCTGCTGACCACAGCCACGACAGGGCTGAGCTGCGTCTGCGACCTACACCATAGCTCATGACAATGCCCAATCCTTGACCCACTGAGCGAGGCCAGGAATCAAACGCACAACCTCACGGTTCCTAGTCGGATGTTTCCGCTGCGCCACAGCGGAACTCCGGTTTGATGATTTTTAAACAATTTATGTGGGATAACTGGAAAATACACTCATTGTTAACTCATTTTAGAGTTGTATGTTGTTCATTTATTTCAAACTTTATGACACACACTTCCAAAAACCAGACACTTGGTTAAAAGCTACAAAAGACTCAAACGCACCACCTAGCGGTGAAGAGAGAAAGTTTTAGGTTGGCGTCCTCTCGCCATCATACTTGCAGGATGGCTGTCCGTAGCAATCTTTTATCTTGTTTTTGTTCTATTCCTTCACCACTCAGAAGAGTTTCATGTACACAGAAATTCAATAGTTCCTGACTTAATAGCTTGTTCACGTTTATTTGACGTACTCTTAAGCCAATGAAATATGTATACTTCTGAGAATGGAAACATCACTGCTTTTAAGATTTAGGTGGCTAAAGGTGCCTTTCTATCCATACATCTCAAATCCCTCCTACCCAAGAGGTCCACCCAATCCATCTCCTTTTGGATGGACACGCGATTCCACAAGTACCTGGTTCAGAGAAAAACCAGCCACAGCCCTAGAAAGGACAAAAATCAATACACCAATGGGATCCTTGATGTCAAGTATTTCTAACGACTTTGTATTACCTACTATAGTAATTACAATTAAGCCTTCAAATTTAAATTTAAATATCTAAAAGCAGGAACACACCATCCTTAATTTTAAACCCCAAAGGTGGGGAAGGGGTCAGAATCCTAGGGTACTGGGCCTACTGGTAAAGAGGGATCTATACTGGTTTTTCTTTTGGTTTTGCATGCCGCTCCCGCTCCCACTCCCATCTCACCCAAACCCGCTGCACTTTCTCCTTTCTCTTTTAGTTCCACCTTTTCCCTCTCCTTTCTTTTTTTCTCCCAAATAACAGTCAAGTAATTAAAATGGGCATCTTGTTTAAACGGAACAGGTAGTGCCCTGCACAGGGTGATTTAATAATTCCAGGTTTTCAACTGAAAAATCCCCTTTGTCATCGAAAATATTTCTCTTCGAGTCCCTTCCTGAAATATTAAGCCATTTTCCAACACCGCTTTAATTATCATTAATTAAGCCTTCTTTTGAAATATCATTTGCACTTTAGCACAATTTTCTTAAACCCCTTTCCACACACACAGGAGGGGTTCTGAATATGCCAGCTTTAGAATTTTGCCTGTGATTAGCCCTGTTAGTAGAAATCTAGTTTTTCACACTTAATTTAAAACGTTTGATTTCATTTTTTTTAAAAAACTGGGTTCACGAATGCCAGCTACCTTTCAGTGGCTTAATAAAATGTATCCTTCTCACCTTGGAAAAGTTTAGGGCTCAGTGCTTCTACTGGCATCCAGGCATTTATTCTTATTCTGGTTCTTAAACAGGCTCCTGGGAGGAGAAGTTTCGACCCAAAAGTTCAGAGAAGCAGTTACCACAGAACTTGCAACAGTTGGTATCGGGCGATAGGCAGGCTGGAAGTGATAAATGAGGCTGGTTTAAGAAACAAAAAACCCCGGGAAGGGAAAGAAGGGACCGCCGTGGCCTTGGAGGACAGCACGGCAGCGGCGCCGGGCCGGCGCGGCCGAGCTCCGGCCGTGGGAAGGCTCCCTCCAGGGCGGCCACAGGCGGCGGTCGTGGCTCAGGACCGTGGGGACTGCAAGCTAGCGGGGAGCGCCGCGCAGTGTGTGGGGCAGGCGCGCGCCCAGGATGCCCCCCGGGGCACGCCGGGGCCAACCCGAGGTGAGGCCGGCCCTGCCCCCGCGCCGCCCCCGGCAGGAGGCGCGTCGCCCAGGCCGCGGGTGCGTGCGCGGCCCCGGGCGACGCGGCTGGGCGTGCGCGGGGCCGCGGCGGAGGCAGGGCCGGGCGGGCGGCAGAAGATGGCGAGGGTGTGTAGGCGGCAGCAATGCTCCGTTGAGAGACGCGGCTTTCGGCAAGAACTGGACTCGTGGCGCCACAAGCTCATTCACTGTGTAGGTGAGACCCTTCCCCGGCAGCCTCCGAACCTCGGGCTGCCCCGCCGCTGGCCGCACAGGACGAGGGAGGGAGCCGGGACAGCAATTGCCGCTCCGGCCCGCCCGCCCTCTTTGGCTTGGGCGTCCCCCTCCCCCACCCCCCGGAGTGCGGGCGCGCGCGACCTCCGGGCGGGCTTTTCCCACTCGGGCCTGAGCGCGCGCGCCAGCCCCTCCTCTCTGCGCGCCCTCCCCGGGGAGGGCTCTTGGGCGGGAGCGTGTGCCCCTCCCCTCTCCTCTCGCTGCCCTCCCTTACTCTTCTCTCCCTCCCTCCCTGCCCGGCGGCCCGGCGCCGCCGCCTGCTTTTAGTAAGCGTTGCAGCCTGACCCGGGACGCCGCTGCCAGGCCCGTGGAGCCCGGGGCGGGGGCGCGTGCTGGGCCGCAGCTCGGCACCCCTCCTCCGCTCTGGCCGGCGCCTTCCGCGTCCCGCGCTGCCCCTCCCCCCACGCACGGCGGCAGCGCGCGCCCCTCGCCTCGCGTGCACGGGCGGCGGGCGGGCGGGCGCCGGGCGCTCGGGCGTGTGCGAGGCGTGAGGTGGAGATGGGGGCGGAGGGAGCCGGAGCTGTCACAGGCCCCGGGTCCGCCTGACCGAGCCAAGTGGGGTGTCATGGCCGCGGGGGGCAGCGGCTGCACTTCCTCTGCGGGCGGCGGCGGCGGCAGCGGCCGGGGAATTAATCCTCGACGCTCGGGTCGGTGTGTGTGTATTTGTGTTCAGTGTGTGCGCGGCGGGAGGAAGGGGGGTGGGACCGGTCCGACCGGGAAGCCGGAGCTGGGGTCGCTCTTGTGCTCTCCTGGGGGATTTTCCTGAGCCACCACCTCGCGGAGAGTCTCGTCTGCCCCCCCCGCCTCCCGGACCTCGGGGCGCCTCGAGTGTCTTTTTCCCCGCGGGCAGGAGGGAGCGTGGACGGGGACGCTCCGGGAGGGGCCGGGCGGCCGAGTAGCGCCTCTCACACTATGTGTTTTGTCTGTTTTTCTCTCCCAAGGTCCCGTTTCCCTCTGTGCGGCGGCCGGCGGGACCATAAGGGCTTAACTCATATATTTAACCCCCCTCCAAAAAGTAAGTGGCCCGTTTGGTGTCTCCGCTCCGCCCGCCGCCCCCTAGCCCCAGTCCGTCCTGTGTCTGACTCTCCTGTTCTCCAGCATTGTTATTTCCCCATCTTTGCTTCGGTGCTGCTGATGTGTGGGGAAATGCTCTCTCGTCGTCCTTCGTCTCCCACGCCCAGTCCTCGGGGAGGTCCAGAATTCCCACCCCCCACCCCACCGTGGGGAATAATCTTGGTCTTACCAACAGAATCTAGGAGATATCCGTTCGCTTGGGCCCCTCATCCCCTCCTTCCCGACAGGGTTTCGTTGGAAGGAATTATGCAAATCCTGCTTTCTGGTGTCCATTCAGCGGCAATTTCATGCGGTGAGAAGTTCTCTTTGTTGTGCGAGGGGGAGAACAGACACTGATTTAATAGACATATCTGTTGGGGGGAAGGGTGGAGGGGGTGTGGAGAAGCTCACTTTGGAAGAATTACAGCACTTGGTTGGCTCAGTGTCTTTGTGTTTGAGCTTTCTGGCTTGACAGGAGGGTATGCCCTTTCTAATGTCCCACAAGGGATGTTTTCTGTAATAGATTAAAAAACAAAACTTAAACTTTAAGCAAGTGGAAAATAAGGTAACCTTTAGTTAGAGAATGTAAGCCTTTCCATTTCTGCGGTGTCTTCGTTATGAAAATGTCTGTGAATCTTGTTAAGAATTTAGATTGTAATTATCAAAATTAATACAGGCAGCAATGCTTTAAGGTATCTGATACTATTTTGGTTGTCCAAAGGTTAAAAGTACATTTTGAAAGATATACTTGTGTAAATAATAAAGGCCGGAGTCCATTTTTTGGTGTAATTTGTCTTGCGGATATATTTTAAAATTACCCTCCTGCCAATCCAAGCTTAGCTCTGCCTTCCAGGAATCATCCTTTTGGTTATCAGTTATCATTTGCTCTGTCTTTGCTTGTTTTATTCTTTGAAACCCATCATACGTTTGCTGAAATGTTACATAAGCTTTAGCACTTTTTGAATTATGTATTATTTGTAGTCATCACATAAGAGACTTTATAAGGGCATGTAGAAGGTTTTGAGAAGCACGAAATGAACGAGTTTTCAGATTTGTGAGTTAATATAAAATCCTAAAAATTATTTTAAAGGATTTTTATTTCTTGTATTTGTTTCATTTTTTTTTTAATGATTTTCTTTCCCCCAGTGGGGCTTTTTAGTTTTTAAAAGATTTTGAAGTTGACAGCTACAACCCTATAGATTTCTAAATTACTATTGCTTTAGTTTAGGTGGTTATCTTCTAATTTTGTTAGCTATGAATCCTTTCTTTCTGCCTCAGGCCTCCTTTTTACTCAGTGTTTAGAGTTAGTGGTGAGTTACTGCTGCTTGACAAGGTGTTTTGGTTTATTTATTTTTTTACTAGTAAAATTCCTCTGTAAATATCTGAGTTGAATGTCAATTTATAGATTCTTTTTTTTTTTTAAGGGAGGATTTTAATCTGGTGATCAGTTTTACTCCAAATTTCCTCTTTCAAGGTCGTAAAATTAAAGAGATTATTTAGAGTGCAGAGTGCAGATAAGTATTTTAATCTGGGGTAATATATTCTGGATAGTCTCCCAACTAAAATCAGTTGGGTCTCATATTTTCTCTTTTATGGTATGTAATTTTGCTCTTCGAGAGTTCTTAGTAAATCAGTTGTAGCGTTAACTTTCTATATAGAAGATCCTTATTTATATACACTCCAAAAGGCAACTGTTTGTCACTAGCAGACGTAATAATTCCTCTTTTATTTTAATGGGTTTTGTTCTGAGCAATTAACCTTCTGTTTGATTCTCTTGACTGATTATCTTGACTTTAGGGTAATTTGGTTTCCAAATGTATTTGATTTATAGCAGGCTTTGGATTAAAAGTGAATTTCACTCATTTCCAAAATGAATGCTCCCTTCTTTCTCTCTCTCTTTTTTTTTTTTTTTTTTTTGGAGTGTGGTGAGAGTCAGGACTGTGGAGGTAGACATGGAGGTGTTGGTGTTTCTCTTACTAGGTTTTAGTTGAATTGGAGTTAACAGGTTCAGACAGTGATTATGATCAAGATGGATATTTGGTAACCAGGTGATTATTGAGGTGTCCTCCAGGGCCAGGATGATCTTCCATTCCAGGAAGATTGAGGTTCTCTGCTGTCTAGTAGCTTATTGCTTGACTGCTGCTCATCTTTGCTATGTTCTCAGAAAGCTCTTCCCAACTTAGGGAAAGTTGTGATGATTTCAGATTAGCTCTAGCTTGGCTGAAAAAGAATATTAGGAAGTGTCTCTGACTTAAGAGTTGTTTCAGATTGCCCTGATTTCCTTAAACGTGCTTATAGCTGGAGCAGTTCTAAGAAGCATTTGAATAATGCCTTAATTTTTTTTTGGCTTCATGGGATTACACAGGATGGCATGGAATTTCTTGCAAAGTAAGAATTAGGCCACTTCTGAGTACCTGCCTCTTCACTTAGTTCCTTATCACTTAGCTACTTGTATAGGTGTTGTTTTAGGACCAAAAGGCAATTAGGTCTAAGTATATACTTTATTTAAATTTATTAAGCATCTGCCTTGTATCAGCAAATACTTTGTGGGCAAAGGTATTGGGGAAGCTGCCCTACTCTTCCGGAACTTTTGTCCTTAGAGAAAATATAGTATATTCAGTACAAGGCAGAATGTGCCATATGATGGTGCGAGTGCTTAGGGTGTTTAGAAGTGAGAAATCACTTGAGATGATGAGGGAAGGCTTCATGAAGAAGGGTGGTGGATTTTTGCTTCATATTGATAAATAGAAAAGGTGTTGCTGTCATGTGAAACAAGCAAAAGTACAAGAAGACAAGAATGAGTTGTCTGTTTAAACTGCAGTCCCTGGTTCGTGTAGGAGATGTATAGGTGATAGATTTGCAGAGATAGATTGTTGGGTTTTGAAAAGCAGGTTAAAAAGTAGAGGCTCTTTGTTAGGCAACTTGGGGTTTGCAACACACGTCTCTCCTTAGCTCAGGGAAGGGATGGTTCCTTCATTTCATTTAAGGCTTCTCATTGTAAAACCCTACCATAATGGCATAGGGTGTTTTTTAAATCACCTCGGCAGAGACAGTATTGTCATCACAACAGTGTCTCTTCCAAGTAAGCTCGTTTGGAGGCTGTGCCTTATTCCATTGGACAGAACTTGTTTTTGGAATTGCCTAATAAAATCAGTGCTATATTCATTTTTTGAGTATCCTTAGTATCGGCACATTTTCATCCTTAGAGATTGGATTTGGTATTTGGAAACAGAAAAAGTATTTTCTACAGCAAAAAAAGGTATATATAAAATAATGAGATTTGTTTTCTTCAAGCTCATCAAAGGGGCTTGATTTGTTTTGATGTGCCCTTGAACTTCTTGATTCTTGTTTCCTTTATGTCTACCCATCTGCTGAATGGCATCTGGATATTGGGTAGATGTGAATACACAAAGCTGTTAATTTTTGTAGTTTCAAGTTCAAAACATTCCATCACTACTCTCCAAATTATCATTTCTCTGTTTTGCAAATATTTAGAAAAGTCTTTTTACTTACACATTGCTTTTAGGATAATTCCAGTGTGAACTACTGGCTAATTTTACTGACAGTTCCTTGTATGCAGGGAGTATCCCAAGTCCAGTGGTCCATACCCTTGAGTTTTTTTCTTTCTTTAGTTGAGATATAATTTGCATGCCATGAAACTCACTATTTTATTGTATACAATTCAGTGGTTTTTAGTTTATTTACAAGGTTGTGCAAACATCACTAATTCCTGAACATTTTCGTACTCGAAAAGAAACCCTGTACTCATTTCTCGTTCCTCTTATGACTCCATCCTTGGCATCCCCTAATCTATTCTGTTTCTGTGGCTTTGCCTATGCTGGACAATTCATATAAATGTAATATTATAATGCCTGGCCGTTTGTGTCTGGCTTCTTAGCGTGTTTTCAAGATTCATCAAAGTAGTAGCATACATCAACACTTTATTGCTTTTTATGGCTAAATAATATTGTATTGTATGGACATGCTATATTTTGTGTATTCATTTATCAGTTGTCAAGATGGTTGAGTTTACACTTTTTGCCTATTATGGATAAGCTGCTGTGGACATTAGCAGCATTATTTGTGTGGCCATTTATTTTCACTTCTTTTGGGTATGTACTTAAGAGTGAACTTGCTGGGTCATATAGTAACTTTTAAGTTTGAGGAACTGTCAAACTATTTTCCAAAGTGGCTGCAGTATTTTACATTCCTACCAACAGTGTCTGAGGATTTCATTTTCTCCACACCCTTGTCAACACTTGCTACTATCTTTCAGGTTATAGGCATCCTAGTGGGTAGGTATGTAGTAGTATCTCATTATGGTTTTGATTTGCATTTCCCTAATGACTACTGATGTTGTACATCTTTTCTCGTACTTGTTTTGGCCATTTGTATATCTTCAGAGAAATGTCTGTTCAGACCCCTAGACTATTTTTAAGTTGAATTATTTGTGTTTTTATTGTTGAGTTGTAAGATACTGAGTTGTAAGATTCTAGATATTAGACCATATCAATATGTGATTGGCAGACATTTTTTTTCTCATCATACCGTCAGTTTGAGAATAATTACAGATCAGAAGATAATCTGCAGCATACCTTGTGAAGGGAAAATGGATATAGTAATGGAGTGATCAGAATGAACGACAATTACCTCAGTAAAGTCTTCCTTAAACATCTTTTTCTATGAGTTATTAAAACTGTTATTTGATAAAGAGTTTTATAATAACACAGTTATGCTTTGCATGTACTATTCAAGTCTTCTAAGTTCTTTTTTGTAGTGAGGGTTCATATTTCAAGTTCAAATTATGTGGTAAAACATTTTATTCGAATCTCTTCTATCCTGGAGTTTGGATAGTATATAACAAAGGTTTCAGTGGAGATGTCCTTTCCTCTATGTAGACATTTTGTCTGAATCTATTCTGTTTCTAGTGTTCTTGGTGTTACCATCTTATATCTGCATGGCACATTTTATATTTTTTAGAAAACTTTCAAATTATTGTCTTTAGAAATGTGGAAAGGTAAAGATGGATATTTAAAAACAGTTGGTCAGTTTGGAAACACTGAGTAATAAAACTCTTTTAAAGTAGCAAGGGGAAGTTCCCTTCATGGCACAGAGGAAACTAATCTGACTGGGAACCATGAGGTTGCAGGTTTGATCCCTGGTCTTGCTCATTGGGTTAAGGATCCAGCGTTGCCATGAGCTGTGGTGTAGGTCACAGGCACGGCTTGAATCCCACATTGCTGGCATAGGTCAGTGGCTATAGCTCTGATTGGACCCCTTGCCTGGGAACCTCCATGTGCTGCGGGTGTGCCCCCCCTGCCCCCCAAAAATAAGGGGATTTCCCTCAGCATAAATGCTTCCTTCTTATCCACAGAAATAATTTTATGATATTTTATTTTATTTTTATGGTATTTTAATGAAACACAAAATTGAACTTTTCCAGAAGCAGACTTTTTAATTTAATTTGCTCCAATTGCTATATGAAACTACATAGTAGTTTTCTACTATGATGTTAATGATGATATACATCGTGATTGACTTGGGATTAAAAGGTATGAACACCAGTATTATTTTCCATGAGAATTATTATTATTGTAAAAACTGTTGTGAGTATTTTCATTCTCCTGGGTAATAGTGGGTAGTCTGTGATTGTTAATTTATTCTCATGATTAGGTTTTTTGTTTGTTTGTTTGTTTGTTTTGTCTTTGTCCTTTTATGGCCGCACCCGTTGCATATGGAGGTTCCCAGGCTAGGAGTCTAATTGGAGTTGTAGCTACCGGCCTATGCCACAGCCACAGCAACGCCAGATCCGAGCCACGTCTGCGACCTACACCACAGCTCACGGCAGCGCCAGATCCTTAACCCACTGAGCAAGACCAGGGATCTTACCTGCAATCTCTTGGTTCCCAGTCAGATTCGTTAACCGCTGCGCCACAACGGGAACTCCTAGGTTATTTTTCATAAAATCTGAATTATATTATCATCATTATTAAATGATTGTTGTGTATTTTTCTCTTATTCCACTTTTTAGAGATTTCCAGAGGGTAAAACTTTGTTCTCCCTCTCCTAAACTCCCAATATAAAGGGGAAAACTAATTTTAAAAGAAACTTCAGAAACTTTATCTTGCTTGGTTAAAAAAAAAATGTGAATTTTCTACAAAAAAAAATTTTGTGTCACAACAAAATTCATCTCTGATTTAATATAAGAAACAGGTTCCACTGGTGCATTTATTTTTTTTCTTTATTATTTTTTTCCTTTTTATGGCCACACATCTGGCATATGGAAGTTCCCACACTAGAGGGTGAATCTGAGCTGCAGCTGAGGCCTACACCATAGCCACAGCAGTGCTAGATCAGAGCCGAGTCGTTGACTGACACTGCAGGTCATGGGAATGCCTTTATCCCACTGAGTGAGGCCAGGGATTGAACCTGCATCATGGGTACTAGTTGGGTTCTTAACCCGCTGAGCCACACGGGAACCCCTCTATTGGTACATTTATAATTATTGGTTTAGATAGGTTTCAAAAATAGATGTACTGTGTGTGTAGAGGAAGAAATTGTTGAATTTGTAAATTGATTATGTTCACTTTGAGGCGGTCTTGTTTTTCACATATTCTTTTAATTGTTCCATTGCATGGGTTATTTGTGGGCTTTTACCTGAATGCTTTCCTTCCTCCCAATTAATATAGGCATATTTTCCAGATCATTTGTAGTATGACCTCTGTGACCTCAGTGACCTCTATACCTAACCCATAAGAATAGTTTCCTGTTCTCTTTTACCTGCCTTTCCATCTTCTGGAAACGTGATTTATCCAATGTAGAAGGGATGCTAGAGCTTGTTTTCTTGTCCAACCATGTTAATTAAAGGGAAAAGGAATTTTTTTCAAAAATCTCTCATTTTGGAAAACTTCAAATATACACAGAAGTAGAAAGAACAGCATAGGGAACAGCTAGCTATGTCAATTCATGGCCATTGTTCATTCCCACTAGATTATTTTGAAGCAAATCCCATGCATTTTATTTATTTATTTATTTATTTATTTATTTATTTATTTATTTATTTATTGTCTTTTTGCTTTATGTAGAGCCGCACCCATGGCATATGGAGGTTCCCAGGCTAGGGGTCTAACAGAAGCTGTAGCTGCCGGCCTTCACCACAGCCACAGCAGTGCAGTATCCGAGCCGTGTCTGCAACCTACCCCACAGCTCACGGCAATGCTGGATCCTTAACCCACTGAACAAGGCCAGGGATCGAACCCACAACCTCATGGTTCCTAGTCGGATTCGTTAACCACTGAGCCACGATGGGAACTCCCCATACATCATATTTAGTATTGAATCTTTTTGTAACTTTCCTGTAGATCATCTCTTTCTTCCCACGTCCCGTTCCCATCAGGTGGTTCATAAATTTAAAGAAATAAGATAGTATCTAAATACGGAGAAGTCAGGTTTCTGTTTTATTAATGTTACTTAAGAGCTACCGTATGTTGAGTATTTACTATGTGCCAGACAAGTGCCCTTTGATTTTATTTTTTTTTTTTAACTGCTCCCATGGCATATGGAAGTTCCTGGGCCAGGGATCAAACCCTGCACTGCAGCAGCGACTGGAGCCACTGCAGTGACAACACCAAGTCCTTAATCTGCTGTGCCACGAGGGAACTCCCTGCCTTTTGATGTTACTGTTTTACAGGTGGAGAAACAGATTTGGAAAGATCAGGGATTTCCTTTATGGTTTCTCAGCTAAAGAGTGGTAGATGTGGGATGGGATCAAAAGCATGTGCTATAAAGCATTTACCCTCCTTTTAGATTTTCCTATTTAGTTCCACCAAGTTGCCCTCTCTTTGTTTCTAACCACTGATGGCTTACTCAGTTTATGTTACATTAAAGAATTCTGATTTTTCAACTTATAATCTTACCATAAATGGTAATATAATTCTTTCAATTCCCTGGTGTAGAATGCCTTGCCCTCTTATCATGGTTATGGTCAGTTTGTCTTTCCTTTTTTCTTCTCTTTAGTTGTGTTGGAGCTAAACAGGTTCAAGTTGAATGATTCCACTGGCTTAATTTTGCATCATATATTGCTAGACTGGCCTTTCTTTACCATTGGCTGAGATGAGCTTAGGCCTAGAAGAGGAGAGGTAGCAAAGGATATCCAAATGATCCTCTACCTTCAGCCTGGTGAGCCTTCCACATGGACCAGGTTGATTCATAGGGTACTTTGAAGTTTTTAACAAATGCCTTAAAGTAACGGTGTGTAGGTGCCTGGCCTTTTCTTTTACTCAGATCCTTCCCAGAGACCTCAGGTGTGGATGGAAGGATGAACAGGGCGAAGTAGATTAAGATGCAAAATTTCTGGATGTTAGCCAGATGCGATTTTGTTTCTCTCCATTCATCCTTCCTCTCTGTCCGTACCTACCTCCCTTCCTTCCTTCCTTTCCTTCCTTTCTTTCCTTCGTCTTTCGTCTTTTTAGGGCTGTACCTGCGGCATATGGAAGTTCCCAGGCTAGGGGCTGAAATGGAGCTGTAGCTGCCAGCCTATGCCACAGGATCTGAGTCCCATCTGCAACCTATACTGCACTCATGGC
Organism: Catagonus wagneri; assembly: GCA_004024745.2. Classification (NCBI taxonomy): domain Eukaryota; kingdom Metazoa; phylum Chordata; class Mammalia; order Artiodactyla; family Tayassuidae; genus Catagonus; species Catagonus wagneri. Next base: position 32,239,132 of record PVHT021183705.1, on the reverse strand, counting down.
AATGCTGCATCCTTAACCCACTGAGCAGGGCCAGGGATCAAACCTGCATCCTCATGGTTACTAGTCAGGTTTGTTACCACTGAGCCACAATGGGAACTCTGGGTTCTAAGTTTCTGTGACTTAGATTTGGCACTTGGCAGTAAATGTTTCAAAATGTTTTATGGAAAGGGAAGTTGCAGCATAGTGTATAATTGCTAAGAAGGGGAAGGATGGATTTGTCAAATTTAGAAAATGATACACTGTTTTGGGAATTCAAATATCACTGGTCTTAGACTAATGCTTCATCACTTGATACAAGAAGATGTTGTGACCATTGGGAGAAATTCCCATCAAAGTAAAATGGGAAGCTGCTTTCCTTCATTAAGAATAAAAAGTGAGAGAAACATAAATGTTTGTGAATATGTGCCGGTGTGGAAATGCAGATTTTTCATTGCATTATTAATGATATACATATTAATCTCATCATATGTGTTAGGTTATATGAATTTTCATTCACCTAGTAAGGAAGCTGACAATGTTTATCTTGTATAGAAGGGCATTGATTTAACTAAACTGATAACAATAAAATGATACTTTAATTATGAATGGGCTAAGAATCCAAATCTTTGGAAATGGTTATTGAAAAAAATCTTTAAGCAGGTTGTTTTTGTGTTTAATATAATTAATACAGCTTTAAAATTATTTTTAAATCATTAAAGTCATTTAATTAATATATCCTCTATGTTCAGTGATCAGTGTATTAAAATTGTATTTATTGTTTACCTAATGAAATCTAACAATTGTATTTAGCAGTATTTTTATGATACCTAGTATTTTAGATACCTTATCTAGATCTGGTTTTTGTTCTAGAAAAGACTACATCAAGATAAAAATAATAAAATAACATGGATTAATTTCCAACAGTTTTTTGAGAGGTACTGGAATTTTGCTATTATTGACTTTTTAAAAGAAAAGCAGGTATGATTAAAGTGATCAAGCCGTTTTCTGTATGATACTTATACAACCAGTATTTATTTGTGTATACATATACTTTTCTATGTATCGCTTTTTACTATGGCATATTTATTAAAATAGATTTTGGCATGTTGAAATAAATAGACATTTACGAAGAGTCAGAGTCACATGTTTCTTGATAACTGTTTCAGGACCCGTGTCTTATGGTTATCAATGTACAGTCTTATCTAAAAGATAATGTTCCCTTTAGTCCCTTTCTCCTTAGGCAAAAACTGCCGTTTAATTTTATATTACATATCCAAATCCGAGATTGTTATATTTTATTGGTGAAAAGCAAGGGTAAATTCATAAATAGGGTAAAGATAAGAGAAACTAGATTTTAATTTTCCACAGTAGGTGAGAAGACTTTAGGTAGGAATTATCAGAAGCTATAAAGCTGTGTGGGACTAATTTTTCAAAAAAATAAGTAGGTAACAGTTCAACCTGAATGGGTTGTTTTGGTCAAGACTGTTAAACTATTAAGAAGATTGAATTATTCACAGATGCTAATCTTTTAAAAGCAAGAGAATATAAATTAATGGAGGAGAGTATTCTAATATAGTTATTTGATAAAAAATAAATTGACATTGTAGCAGAGATAAGGAACCAGAGATATTGAGGACCCAGACAGTTTTGCCCTTTTTTTCTTTTTCTGAGGACTTAAACTTTATTTTGGAAAGGATGGACGTTTCATTCTTGTTAAATGATTAATATTTACATATTACCCACAGATACTACTTGATAGGAACTTTTTTTCTTTTCAGGGCTGCAGCTGTGGCATATGGAAGTTCCCAGATTAGGGGTTGAATTGGAGCTACAGCTGCCAGCCTGTGCCATAGCCACAGCAGATCTAGACCACATCTGCAACCTACCCTGCAACTTGTGGCAGCACTAGATCCTTAACCCACTGAGCAAGGCTAGGGATTGAATCCACATCCTCATGGACATTAACTGGGTTCTTAACCCACTGAGCCACAATAGGAAGTCCTGTCTCTTAAATCTATACCTTTAGAAATTGCTGTACCTAAGTCAGCCTGTCCATTCCCTTTTTTTTTTTTTTTTCCTTTGGCTTTCTAGGGCCGTACCCTTGGCATATGGAGGCCAGGCTAAGGGTCGAATAGGAGCTACACCTGCCAGCCTACACCACAGCCCCAGCAACACCAGATCCAACCTACGTCTGCAACCTACACCACAGCTCACTGCAGTGCTTGATCCCCAACCCACTGAGTTAGGCCAGGGATTAAACCCACATCCTCATGAATACTCATCGGATTTGTTTCCGCTACACCATAACAGGAACTCCCAGCCTATGCATTTCTTTCAGATATTTTTTAGCAGGTAATCCAGAGGAAATCAGCTGATTTGAGGAACATGAGTTATCCAGTTATAAGTAGAAAAGAAGATAAAGAATAAAGGCTATATTAAAAAACACGGTCTGTTGCCAAATCATGTTGCTGCTAAAGTCTGGTTTCTGTGAATAAAGAAGAGAAGTAGGAGTTCCCGTCGTGACACAGTGGAAATGAATCCGACTAGGAACCATGCGGTTGCGGGTTCCATCCCTGGCCCCTCTCAGTGGGTTAAGCATCCGGCATTGGCGTGAGCTATGGTATAGGTCACAGATTCGGCTCGGATCTGGCGTGGCTGTGGCTGTGGCTGGCAGCTACAGCTCCGATTAGACCCGTAGCCTGGGAACCTCCATATGCCTCTCGAGTGCAGCCCTAAAAAGACAAAAAAAAAGAAAAAAAAGCAGAAGTATGCGCAGTTATAGTAATGATATAGTTGCCATTACATATGACTGGATTATGAAATAAGCAGTGCACATTAAAACTTGATGCTGAAAGGATGCTTGCTCTCAAATGACAGAATATGCAGGATCGTCAGATGATTGTTACAGTAATGTAGCCTAGGATTCTGCCAAGAATATTCTTTTAGGAATGAGTAACTTGCTTTTGCATGATACAGCTTTTCGTTCATCTTTCTTCCCTACTCTGTATATCTCCATTTTTTTTCCTTTGTATACATTTCTTTTTCTCTCTTTTTGTGCATGTAACAAATCAAATGAGAAGTAAAGTTAATTAATTAAAAAATAAATATGTATGTATTTTAGTCTGAAGAAACAGGCCCATAGAGATAAGAATGACTTTAGAAGTAGAAAAATGGTACTCATAGTTAAGAGAATGAAATTGACTAGACAGATCAGTGATGAAATATATTCAGTGAACTTTTTTTTAGTGACTTTTTGGCTCTATCTGATCACTGTTAAATCCATAGAGCAATTTTATTTCGAGGTAATGCAAATAATTGTTTCTCTTCTGGCTTTTGTCTATTTGTGAATTTTTGAAAACTTAAGGAGTGCAACCTTACTTGAAGTTAAGCGTTTGTTCTTCCATTTTTTTTATTTTTTTATTTTTTTTTTTTTTGCTTTTTCGGTTGCATCCGTGGCATATGGAAGTTCCCAGGCTAGGAGTTGAATCGGAGCTACAGCTGCAGGCCTACACCACAGCTACAGCAGTGAGGGATCCAAGCCTCATTTGGGGCCTGCACCACTGCTCATGGCAACACCGGATCCCTGATTTACTGAGCGAGGCCAGGGATCAAACCTGCATCCTCGCAGATATTAGTTGGATTCATTTCCACTGTGCCACAATAGGAACTTAAATTAAATGAAAGATTCTTTTAAGTTCTGTAGTGCTTTAGAATTTCAAGTTTCACACATTTTCATATAACCCCACAATAACCCTTTTTTTGTTTCTTTCCCTACCCCTATATTGCCCCTTCCCTCTCACCACTGATAATCACCTGGTTTGTTCTCTGTACTTACGGGTCTGCTGCTTTTTTGTTTTAGTCACTGGTTTGTTGTATTTTTAAGATCCCACGTATAGGTGATATTGTATGGTATTTTCTTTCTCTGACTTACTTCCTTGGCATAATGCTCTCCAAGTCTGTCTGTGCTGCTGCACGTGGCAAAATTTTGTTGTTTTTTATGACTGAGTAGTATTCTGTTGTAGATGAAATATACTGCATCATCTTTATCCATTTATCTGTTGGTAGACATTTTATTTAAACCAGATTATATGAAGAATATTTGAATTTACAGAGAAAACACATTAATATACAAAAATAACTTTAGACATGAATTTAAATGCTTTTTCAAACATTAACTATGCCTAGCTAACCCTTTAAAGGTTGCATTTTAATAGGTGGAACAGGTGGTTAAACGTACTCTGCATTCAGCAGTTTAATTCTTCTCATCAGTTCTCCAACTGTTAACCACATTCACAGGCCCATTTTGGCAACACTTGCATATTAAAACAGCAGTAAAAGGTGGCTTTGATTCAGGCAGACGTGGATATAAATTTTGTCTTCACACTTTATCAGCTATGGGATGTAGAGAGAACTAACTTCAGTTTATTCTTATAGTAAATACTGTAGGAAGGTTGTTTGAGAATTGAGACAAAGGCAAATAAGTTGCTTAATAAATAATAGATCACTTAAAAAAACTGTGAAAGCTGATCCATAGGATTTGCTCTTTGGATATACTCTTAAAATAATGCAGTTTAGTTTCTTTAAAATATTTTTATAATACGGAGCAATGGTAGTTCTCTCTGGAATTTAAATGGCACTGTGTCTGGTCTATCCAAAACTTTTATGTATTGGCAGCTACTCTGGGATGGCTTGGGTGATGACATTTATGTGTTATTAATATTATTTTACTTATTGGTATATTCTACAGGATAGAGTAGCAAAAAAAACGCTCAGTTTTTTTTTTCCAACTAAAAAACTACTGCATGTTTTTCTTTTTCTTCTTTTTTGTATTGCTTTTTTTTTTAGGATCGCACCTGTAGCATGTGGAAGTTCCCAGGTTAGAGATCGCCTATGCTGGCATAGGGCTGGCCTATGCCACAGCCACACCAACGTGGGATCTGAGCTGTGTCTGTGACCTACACCACAGCTCACAGCAACACCGATCCCTGACCCACTGAACACGGCCAGGGATCAAACCTGCATCCTCACAGGTACTAGTCGGATTCATTTCTACTGAGTCATGAAGGGAACTCCCTGCCGTTTTTTTCTTAAGGAAAAAATAGTAGTGTTTTTTTTTTATGTGTGTGTGGAGGGGGATAGTTGCATCTTAGGCAGTGGAATGGAGTGGAGAAAACTGCCAGGCAGGAGCACTGGGTTCTGGTATTAACTATGACTACAACTGTATGATTTTGAGCAGAGACATCACTTAGTATCTCTTCATTTTGGTCTCCTCATCTGTAAAGTGAAAAGCTCTTAAAGAGCTTTCTAATTGCAATATTTTGAGAAAAATTATTGTGTTGATTTTCACTGTTTAATAGTTTGGGGGCTGTTGACATGCAGTCCATTGGGAAATAGAATATTCATGTTGTATGTAACAGGGCAAGAGAGCCAGACTAAATAATGTGCTCAAAGATGTTTGTCTTATAAAATGTTCATGAGAATAAAGACTGTTCATCTTTAAGAACAAAACAGGATATGTAAAGAATGGGCAACAGCCAGAGTTCCCTTCGTGGCTCAGTGGTTAACGAATCCGACTAAGAACCCTGAGGTTGCGGGTTCGATCCCTGGCCTTGCTCAGTGGGTTAAGGATCCGGCATTGCCGTGAGCTGTGGTGAAGGTTGCAGACGCTGCTCGGATCCCGCGTTGCTGTGGCTGTGGCGAAGGCCGGCAGCTGCAGCTCCTGTTGGACCCCTAGCCTGGGAACCTGCATGTGCCGCGGGTGCGGCTCTAGATAAAAGGGAAAAAGACAAAAAAAAAAAAAAGGAATGGGCAACAGCCCTTCAAAACTCATGCAAAATACATAACTAACTTTTCTCACTAAGAATGTTAGCTGTGTATTCACAAGGTGAGAGAAAACTAGCCTCGTGTAGCTGATAATAGTTAATATCTGCATTTCATATAAAATGATGTAAGTGCATTTTCTTTTTGTTCAATTTATTTTTTAAAACATTCACTCATTTCTCCTATCCACTTTTGGTAACCACCAATCTCTTTTCTTTATCTATGAGCTTGGTTGGTTGGTTTGTCTATTTATTTATTACATGTGTAACAGATCGTTTAGTATTTGTCTTTCTCTGTTTTGTTTCACTTAATATACTATCAGAGTCCATCCACGTTTTCACAAATGGCAAGATTTAATTCTTTTTTATGGTAGATAATATTCCCTTGTGTGTCTTTATACTTAGAATTTTTTTTAATCCATTCATACATCATTGTACACTTAAGAGTCTTTCTGTATCTTGGGTGTTGTTAAATAATGGTTCAGTGAATGGGGGTGCATACATCTTTTTGGATTAGTATTTTCTTTCTTCTCTCTCTCTCTCTTTTTTTTTTTTTTAGAAAATACCCAGAAGTGGGATTGCTGAATCATATGGTAATTCTTTTTTAATTTTTTGAGAAACCTTCGTACTGTTTTCCATGGTGGCTGTACCAGTTTACATTCTCACAAACAGTGCAAAAGGGTTTGTTTTTTTTCCTTTTTTTTTTTTCAGTGTCCTTGCTGACACTTGTTATTTCTTGTCTTTTTGCTAATAGCCCCTCTAGCAGATGTGAGGTGATAATCTTACTGTGATTTGGATTTTCATTTCCCTGATGATTAATGATGTAGAGCTTCTTTTCATGTCCTACTAGCCATTTAATGTCTTGTTTGGCATAAATGTCTATTCACATCTTCTGCCCCCTCTTTAATCAAGCTGGGGTTTGATTTGGGTTCTTCCTTGTTTATTTTTTGCTTTTGAGTTATATGAGTTCCTTATATATGTTAGCTGTTAGTCTCTTAACAGATACATGATTTGCAAATATTTTCTCCCATTCAGTAGGTTGCCTTTTAATTTTATTGAGGTAGGTTTCCTTTGTTGTAAAGAAACTTTTTAGTTTGATGTAGTCCCATAGGCTTATTTTTGCTTTTGAGGCTTTGACTTTAGGTTGTCAGATTCAAAAATTTTTCAGTAAGAGCTATGTTATAGAGCTTATTTACTACCAATGTTTTCTTTTAGGAGTTTTATGGTTCCAGGTCTTATATTTATTTTGAGTTAATTTTTGTAAGTGATGTAGAGTACTAGTCTAGTTTTATTCCATTGAATGTGAATCTCCAATTTTTCCAGTGCCATTTACTGAAGAGACTATCCTTTCCCCATTTGTATATTCTAGGCTCCTTTGACCATGTATGTGTGTTAATTGACCATATATGTGTGGGTTTATTTCTAGGCTCTATGTTCTGTTCCATTGATGTGTGTCTGTTTTTACGCCAGTACCATACTATTTTAATTGCTATAGCTTTGTCATATAATTTGAAATCAGAAACTGTGATACCCCCAACTTTGTTCTTTCTCAAGATTGCTTTGGCTATTAAGGTTCTTTCATGGTTCCATACAAATTTTAGGATTGTCTATTCTATTGCTGTGAAAAATGCTATTGAGATTTTTAAGGGATTACATTGAACCTATACATTGCTGATTTCTCTTTTTTTTTTCTTTTCTTTCCTTTTTTTTAGGGCCGCATCTGCAGCATCTGGAAGTTCCCAGGCTTCCATTCGGAGCTGCAGCTGCTTGCCTCTGCCACAGCAATGCAGATCCAAGCCACGTCTGCAACCTACACCACAGCTCACGGTAACATCAGATCCTTAACCCACTGAGTGAGGCCAGGGATCGAACCCACATCCTCAAGGATACTAGTCGAATTCATAATCTGCTGAGCCACAGTGGAATGCCTAATTTCTCTTCCTTAGAATTTATTCTCAGTGTATAGAGACACAACAGATTTTTTTTTCTTGGCCATGCCCACAGCATGTGTAGGTTCCCAGGCCAGGAATTGAACTCAGACCACAGCAGTGACAACATCAGATCTTTAACTGTGGAGACGCCACAACAGATTTTGTGTACTGATTTGTATTCTACAACTTTACTGAATTTATTTGTTCTTACAGTCTTTTGATGGAGTCTTTAGGGTTTTATTTTTTCTTTTTTGGCTGTGCCTGTGGCATATGGAAATTTCCAGGCCAGGGATCTAACCTACTTTATAGCAGCAACCCAAGCTGCTGCCTTGACAGTGCTGGATCCTTAACCTGCTGTGCCACAAGAGAACTCCTTTAGGCTTTTTGGCATATAATACCATGTTAACCTGTAAGTAGTGACAGGTTTACTTCTTCCTTTCCAGTTTGGATGCCTTTTCATTTCTTTTTCTTGCCTAATTGGCTCTGACCAGGACTTCAAGACTATGTTGAGTAAAAGTGGTGAGAGTGGGCATCCTTGTCTTGTTCCTGATCTTAGAGGAAAATGTTTCACCTTTTCACTGTTATGATGTTACCTGTGGGTTTGTCATATATGGCCTTTTTATGTTGAGTTACATTGCCTCTATACCTGCTTTGTTGGGTTTTTATGATAAATGGATATTGACTTGTCAGATGATTTTTTTTTTTTTTTGCATTTGTTGAGGTGAGCATATGATTTTATCCTTCATTTTGTTAATGTGGTATATTTCACGTTGATTGACAGATCATGAACCATTTTTGCATCTCTGGAGTGAACCCCACTTGATCACGGTTTATGTATTTTTATATCTTTTAACATATTGTTGAATTCATGCTAATATTTTGTTGAAGATTTTTACATCTTCGTTCAACAGGGGTAGTTTCTTTTCTTGTGGCATCCTTGTCTGTTTTGGTATCAGAATAATGCTGGCCTTATAAAATGAGTTCGGAAGGTTTCCCTCCTGTTTTAATGAAGAATTCAAGAAGGATTGTTATTCTTTGAATGGTTGATAGTATTCTAGTGAATTTATGGACTTTATATTGGGAGGGTTTTTTTGGTTTTTTTTTTATTCAGTCCCCTTACAGTGATGAGTCTGCAGATTTTATTTTTCATCATGATTTCAATCTTGCTAGGTTACATATTTCTTAGGAGCTATGCGTTTTTTTGTAGGTTGTCCAATTCGTTAGCTTATAATTGTTTATACTAGTCTCTTCTCTTACTATCCTTTGCATTTCTGTGATATTGGTTATAATATCTCTTTCATTTCTGATTTTAGTTGAATCCTCTCTTTTTCTCTTGGTGTTTCTAGCTAAAGTTTTGTCAATTTTGTTTACCATTTCAAAGATCCAACTGTTGGTTTCATTGCCTTTTTTTTCTATTGTCTTTTTATTTTTAAAATTTTCATTATTATTTTTTGTCTGTGCTCATCCATGGCATGTGGAAATTCCTATGCCAGAGATCAAACCTGTGTCACAGCAGTGACTCAAGCCATAGCTGTGACAACACTGACTCCTTAACTGCCTGATCACCAGGGAACTGCTCTGTTATCTTTTTAGTCTATGTTTCATTTATTTCTGCTGTAATCTTTGTTAGTTCCTTCTTTCTGCTAACTTTGGGCTTTGTTCTTTTTCTAGTACCTCACATGTCAGGTAAGACATGAGACTTTTGGTTGAGGTAGGTATTTACTGCTATGAACTTTCCTCTTAGAATGCTTTTGCAGCTGATTATTGTAATCTTAGTGTTTACTACTTTTGTCTTCAAAAGTTATATAAATGATCAATCCACTACCACGTCTCTATATTTACTTTTCAGTGAGATTCATTCTTTCATGTGCGTTCTTGTTACTAATTAATGCCCTTTCTTTTCATTTTAAAGAAAACTCTTTAACATTTCTTGTAGGACCAGTTTAGTGGTGATGAAAAATTTAGCTTTTGCTTATCTGGAAAACTCTTCATCTCTCCTTTACTGCTGAATGGTAACTTTGCTGGTAGAGTATTATAGGTTGACATAAGTTGGGATGACTGCAGTAACTAGCCTCTGTTCTACCTTTTTCAGCCTTTAGTGGGATACCTTGGATCTGTTATGGCATGGCAGGTACACAAAGCAAGCAGAAATAAGAAAGTGCTTTTTCAGTCCTCTGGTTGTTCCATGTCTGTTGGTATCTCACTGGGTAAAGCAAATCACATGGGTGAGTCTTGAGTCTTGGAGGGGAGGGTGTTATAAAGTTAAATGGCAAAGGCCTGGATATGTTGGAGGGATGAAGAATTGGGATCATTTGCAGTCTACCTTAGAAAATGTTAGTTTCATTTCTTTGTGTAAGTTTTCTTGACAGTAGATATTCATCAAGCACACAGTATGTGCCTGACATTTCTCATCTAATTGATACAGTTTGTAAAGAGTATAACTTTTTTTAAAGCTAGAATGATTAAATCATAAATGTGATGGAACTAGGAATCTAGGGCTTTCTTACCTCAGAGCCTATAGGTTTTTACTGTATTGTAATCATGCAAATTAAGTTTTTAGTTTTCCTCCTAAGTTTTTTTCTCCCTTATTTTGAGGAATAAGGATGTGTGTGTTTTATTATGTATTCTATGTTGCCTGTGTTGTTTTTATTCTCCCAGAATCTTTCCCTTCTCTTTTAGCAGTAGTATCTTGACTTTCCTTTAAGGAGCCACTTTTCCTGACAGTCTTCAGTTTGAAATGATTTGAATAAGGCTGACTCACTCCTGCAACTTATACCTGGCCACTGGTTACACCCTTGAAGACTGGGTGTAGAGTTCTTGGGAGAGATATCTTTTTTTCTCAGGTAGCTAAGCTAACAGCCTATGAGCAGGAAGCAGTACCATGTGGGAGAGCCTACCTGAGTGAAGCTGTATGCCTCTCTGTAAGACAAGTATAGTGCAGGTTGGGGAGAGAACTATTACTATGTACTTGGATCAAACTGTTCATGAAGGGAGCTCTAAAAAGCCTACTTGAACCAGTAACTATCTTGTTTTTTGCTCGGGCCTGTTTGGTCTGGGTTTTTATCACTTGCAACCAAAAGCCCTTACTTACTCTAATACCTTTTTTGAGTTTGTTCTTTAATGGGAACAGGAAATGAATAGTTTACTGTAGGTTAACACGTACAAAACAAATTCTCTGGCCTTATGGAAGTGGGGAAGGATGTTTTACTGGGATGATACTTTACCAGAAAAGAGCATAGCAGGGTACAGCATGCTGAGGATTTAGTAAGTTGAGAAAATAGACTTAATATTACAAGGCATTCTCTTCTTTCATTCTTAGTGAATTCTTGAGTCACCTTTTGTGTACCAAGTACAGTATTAAATATATTGTGCCCATTGAGGTGTTAAAGAGCTTATTTTATTTTTTGGGTTATTTCTATTTTATGAGACATTCTACACTAAGAAACAGTGTTATAATTATTGATTATGATACCAGGTCAGCCCACAAACATGATTTAAGTAAATTGAAGGGTTTAAGTATTCTTAAAATAAAAAGAATAGACATCTATTTTCAGTGCTACCACCTATACCTTTTTGTTTAGAAATGTTGAAATCTTGAATTCCAATATACCGTTATCCCTACATGATTTACATCTATTATCACATGTAATTTAGTCTTCATAATAACTTTACTAGGTGCCTGTTATTTTAATTTTATAGATGGAAGAACAACTGTGTGGATTGATGCTACTACAGATTTATGGTGTCCAGCCTCAGCTGGGAATTCTTTTATGTATTTTTGGTCAGTTTCTGCAGTTTAACCGCCGTGGCTGTCTTTTGGCCCCTATGCATTCCTGCTTCTCACTCAGCCAATAATCCTGTCACCTACAGAACAATGAGAATTGAGGCTATGAAAGTGAATGTTCCCCCAACATTCTCCTCACCTTAGGACTACTTGGAAGCTTGAGAAAAATGTCTACTTAAAGCATTGTTCCAAAGTACTGCCACATGAATACAACCACTGAGATATCTGGAAAAATTGAAAATTTGGGGTCCTACCTCAGGTTTGGTGAATTCAAGTCTTCTTAGATGGGACATAGGAGTCTACACTAAGTTTGAGAACCACAGGCATTTAGAATAAAGTTACTTTAAGGAGCATGTAAGAACCTGCAAGATATGCCAGACTACTAAAACTCCTTCTATATATGTTGCCCAGTCCCTACTCTTAATTCCTCAAGTCCTCTGACCACAAAGTGCAGGTCACTGGGTTTTTTTGTTTTTTTTCTTTTAGTGTACAGTCATTATTGTACTATTTTATTTAATTTCTTTTCTTTCTCCAGTTCTTTTTTATATTTTCAGGACCCTTAAAGTCAGCAACCATGTCGTGTTTTTCTTTATATTTTAAGTAATTGGCAAAGTGGTGCACAGTGAATGCTCAGTAAATATTTGTAGAAAGGTAGAAAACAGTACTTTGCAACATTAAAAACTACATAAATGAAATCGAGTAGAAGATAGTATTCTGTTTATAGTGACTCAAGTTATTTAAGGAAAAACAAAATTAATACGAAAAAGGGAGTGCAGATATTTTGGACACAATCTCTTGTACCTTTATTGGCTTTAACATGATGATTTTTAAGGGTGGTTGGGTAGGTGGAACTTCCCCTTTGAGAACCTCTGTGTTACTAGATTCTAGGGACTAGTTTTCTGTGTGAGTGAATTATGGGGCAACACAAGTAAAACCCGACTTTTAACAGGCGAAACAGTATTTATTTTGCCTTCCTTCACTTCAAAATGTAATCTTTTCCTTTTAGTTCAGAATGTGTGTATTTTAGTTTTCAGCAAAAAGAATAGGAAAGGGCTGGGCATTTTCTAGAGACAAATTGGTTAAAATTGGAGGTGGGCAGCAGGCAGAGAAAGAAGAATGTTTTGTTTGTGTAAGAGTGAAAAATACTGATGTTCATTCCAAAAGTCTAGGGACATTTATTGACATACTGTGTATATGATACAGTTTGCTTGAGATAGAAACAAATGAACTAGGAGCAATGTTAGCTATCATAAAGGGTAAAACTGTCATGAATGTTTTCAAAGTGGTGATATGGCAAAAAAAGAGATTTCAGTATGACTTTTAGAACTCTAGCCACCCCATAGTGATGTTGATGCTTTACGGATGGTGAAGATGTGGTGTGTCATTGGAAAGAAGATTTTATGAAAGCTTTATTTTGAAAAGTTGATATTTAGTTTTTATAACTCTGAAGATTCCTTATATTGTTCATATTTTTTCTCTCAGGAGCTTGCAATTCCATACATTAACAAGCCCAGTGAATTTGTAGCCTTTAGATTCTAAAACGCTTCATGGCAGATGGTGTGGTAGACAGAGGATGGACATGGATACAAGCTGTTGTTTTGCTGCTGGCTCTTCTGGTCTCTTTTGACAAGTTTGAGGAAATGACTGAAAAAAATCGAGGCCCTATTTTCAGTTAGACAGCAGTATCCTGACAGTATCTACCGGGACTCTTCTACTGCAAGTTCAGAAACTGTTCAAATTAATTTAAGTAAAAAAGGTCGTTTTGTCGGTTTATAAACTGGGAAGTTTACAGAGTAAAGCCAAAGCTAGGTTCTGATACGACTGGATCCAGAGGTTTTAGTTACGTCATTAGGAATGTCTCCTTATATCCATCTCTAAGCATTCCCTTCTTTTGGTTTCCCTTTGGGGCAAGTATGATGGAAAAGATGATCAATGGCAGCCCTAGACTTAAATAGTTTTTTAAAGTCCACATGTGCCTCTTTCTGTATAGTATGAGCCAAATTGGGAGGGTGGAAGGACTCATGAGGTATGGGTGGGTCGTATGTGGCCTATCCCTGAATCAGTCACTAAGACCTATGGGAATATGATTCTCTGACCCAACCAGTAACAGGTACCTAGCTTTGGAAAGAGGCTTGAGTTAGCTCCCTTATGGCTTGAAAGAAGAGCAGATATAATTCTTCCAAAGAAAATTAGATGCTGTTAACTAAGAAAGGGAAATGGATGCTAGTTAGGCAAAATCTATAAACCTTTCATGTTTAAATCTAGGTGATCTGCCTTTGAAGTAATTGACTAATTTGGACCATGTTATGAGTTGAATTGTGTGCCCCAGAAAGATAAATTGAAGTCCTAACTCTCCCAGTATCTGTGAATGTGACTGTATCTGGAAATACGGTCTTTGCAGTTGTAATCAAGTTAAGATGAACTCATATTAGATTAGGCTGGGCCCTAATCCAATATCTGGTGTTCTTGTAGGAAGAGGGAAATTTGGATACAGATAGGGAAGTCAGCCATGTGAAGACAGAAGCAGAGATTGGGGTTATACTATACCAGGGGATTGCTGACAACCACCAGACGCTAAAGAGGCAAGGAAGTTTTCTTCCTTACAGCCTTTAGAGGGAGCATAGACCTGCCAACACCTTCTAGTCTCTAGAACTATGAGAAAATACGTTTCAGCTATTTAAGTCACCTAATTTGTGGTGGTATGTTATAGCAGCTCTAGGAAACTAATATACACTATATTTGCTACATAGAAAATTTACTTGCTTGTTTATTTTTGGTTTCATCTGTGGCATGCGGAAGTTGCCTGGCCAGGGATCAAACCTGCACCACAGTAGTAGTGGCAGTGCCGGATCCTTAACCTGCTGCATCACAGAACTCTGAAGATTTCTTTTTCTATTTAGTTCATGCCTTTAAAATAAAATGCTTTTTTTTTTATTGTCTTTTCAAGGGCCACACTTGTGGCATATGGAGGTTCTCAGGCTAGGGGTCGAATTAGAGCTGTAGTTCCACAGCAGCACAGTATCCGAGCCATGTCTTTAACCTACACCACAGACAACAGCAACGCTGGATCCTTATTAACCCACTGAGCAAGACGAGGGATCGAACCTGCATCCCCATGTATACTAGTCAGATTCATTTCCGCTGAGCTACAGTAAGAACACCTGAAATAAAATACTGACTGTAAGTCTTCTTAGTAAATGCCTTTTACATTTATAAATGGATTTTATGGTGATTGGGAATGTCTTTGGAATTTATGGGTTTGTCATTTAAAAATACATGTTAATAATGTGACATGACAGTTGGTGATTGATTGTGTTTATTGAACTCCGCATTTTACAAAGTCTATAGTTACAGTTTAGTTGAAGCCGTGGTCCTTGTTGATGAATATGTAAGTATTATCTCTCAATATGCTTGACTTCCAAATAGCACAGTGCCAGGTGAGAACCAGAAGCAGAAATAAAGTGAAAAACCATATTCTTGTATGTGTATATTCCAGTAGCCTAAATAAATAAGAGTATATGTTGGGCAATTGGCTATTGAAGTGAGAACCTTGAGCATGTACTTGAGCAGTATGTTTGGGCTCTTGTTCATTTTCTGCAAACTGAGAGTTGGATAATACCTTCAAGATTTGGTTTTCAGTCTTCTAATTTTTAGGGCTGCACCTGTGGCATATGAAAGTTCTCAGGCTAGGGGTCAGCAATGCAGCATCTGAGCCACATCTGTGACCTATACCACAGCTTATGGCAATGTTGAATCCCCAACCTAATGGACGTTGTCAGGGAATGAACCCAAATCCTCGTGGATACTAGTAGGATTCGTTTCCATTGTGGCACAGTGGGAGCTCCCTATGTACTGTAATTCTTATCCAAAACCTTTATGGAATGAAAACTGATTTTTTTGTGTGTTTTCATAATGATTTTTATTTTTTCTGTTATACTTGGTTTGCAGTGTTCTGTCAATTTTCTGCTGTACAACAAGGTGACCCAGTTAGACATACATGTGTACATTCTTTTTCCTCATATTATTATCCTCCATCATAAGTGACTAGATAAGAGTTCCCAGAGCTATACAGCAGGATCTCATTGCTTATCCATTCCAAAGGCAATAGTTTGCATCTATTAACACCAAGTTCCCAGTCCATCCCACTCCCTCTCCCTCCCCCCTGGCAACCACAAGTCTGTTCTCGATGTCCATGATTTTCTTTTTTCTGTGGGCAGGTTCATTTGTGCCATATATTAGATTCCAGATATGGGATATCATATGGTATTTGTCTTTCTCTTTCCGACTTACTTTTAGTATGAAAGTCTCTAGTTACATCCATGTTGCTGCACATGGCATTATTTTGTTCTTTTTTATGGCTGAGTAGTTCCATTGTGTATATATACATCTTCTGAATCCATTCATCTGTCGATGGACATTTAGGTTGTCTCCATGTCTTGGCTATTGTGAATAGTGCTGCAGTGAACATGGTGGGTGCATGTGTCTTTTTCAAGGAAAGTTCTGTCGGGATATATGCCCAAGAGTGGGATTGCTGGGTCATATGGTGGTTCTGTGTATAGTTTTCTTAGATACCTCCATACTGTTTTCCATAGTGGTTGTACCGGTTTACATTTCCACTGACAATGCAGGAGGGTTCCGTTTTCTCCACACCCTCTCCAGCATTTGTTATTTGTGGACTTATTAATGATGGCCATTTTGACTGGTGTGAGGTGTACCTCATAGTAGTTTTGATTTGCATTTCTCTAATAGTGATGTTGAGCATTTTTCATGTGCTTATTGGCCACCTGCATATCTTCTTTGGAGAATTGTCTATTCAGGTATTTTGTCCATTTTTCAATTGGGTTGTTGGCTTTTGTGCTGTTGAGTTGTATAAGTTGTTTGTATATCGTAGAGATTAAGCCCTTGTCCATTGCATTGGTTGAAACTATTTTCTCCCATTCTGTAAGTTGTCTTTTTTTGTTGTTGTTGTTTTTATGGTTTCCCTTGCTGTGCAAAAGCTTGTCAGTTTGCTTAAGTCCCATTGGTTTATTTTTGCTTTTATTTCTGTTGCTTTGCGAGACTGACCGAAGAAAACATTTGATATCATTTGATATGTTCTCTTCTAGGAGTTTGATGGTGTCTTGTCTTACATAGAAGTCTTTAAGCCATTTTGAGTTTATTTTTGTGCATGGTATGAGGGTGTGTTCCAGTTTCATTGGTTTATATACAGCTGTCCAGCTTTCCCAGCAATACTTACTGAAAAGACTGTCTTTTTCCCATTATATATTCTTGCATCCTTTATCAAAGATTAATTGACTGTAGGTGTCTGGGTTTCTTTCTGGGTTTTCTATTCTGCTCCATTGGTCTGTATGTCTGTTTTGGTACCAGTACCTCACTGTCTTGATTACTGTGGTTTTGTAATAATTGCCTAAAGTCTGGAAGCATTATGCCTCCTGCTTGGTTTTTGCTCCTCAGAATTGCTTTGGCAGTCTGGGTCTTGTGGTTCCATATAAATTTTTGGATGGTTTGTTCTGGTTCTGTGAAAAATGTCATGGGTAGTTTGATAGGGATTGCATTGAATCTGTAGATTGCTTTGGGTAGTATGGCCATTTTTACAGTATTTTTCCAACCCAGAAGCATGGAGTATCTTCCCATTTCTTTGAATCCTCTTTTAATTTCCTTGATTAATGTTTTATAGTTCGGCATATAAGTCTTTCACCTCCTTGGTCAGGTTTATTCCCAGGTATTTGATTTTTGGGGGCACAATTTTAAAAGGTATTGTGTTTTTGTATTCCTTTTCTAATATTTCATTGTTAGTATACGGAAATGCGATTGATTTATGAATGATAATCTTACATCCTGCTACTTTGCTGAAGTTGTTCATCAGTTTGAGTAGTTTTGGGGTTGAGTCCTTAGGGTTTTCTATGTATAGTATCATGTCATCTGCATACATTGACAATTTTATCTCTTCTCTTCCAATTTGGTTGCCTTTTATTTCTTTTGTTTGTCTGATTGCCATGACTAGGATGTCCAATACTGTGTTGAGTATCGGTGGTGAGAGTGGGCATCCTTGTCTTGCTCCAGATTTTAGTGGGAAGGCTTTCAGCTTTTCTCCATTGAGTATTATATTTTCTGTGGGTTTGTCATAAATGGCTTTTATTATGTTAAGGCATGTTCCCTCTATACCTACTTTGGTAAGTTTTTATCATGAATGGATGTTGGACTTTGTCAAATGCTTTTTCTGCATCAATTGAGTTTTTGACTTTTCTTTTGTTAATGTGGTATATATGACGTTGATTGATTTGTGTATGTTGAACCGTCTGTGTGAACCTGGGATGAATCCCACTTGGTATGATCTTTTTTATGTGTTGTATTCAGTTGGCTAAACTTTTGTTGAGAATTTTTGAGTCTATAGTCATTAAAGACATTGGACTGTAGTTTTCTTTTTTGGTGGTTATTTTTGTCTGGTTTTTGTATTAGGGTGATGGTGTAGTCATAGAATGTCTTTGGGAGTGTTCCTTCTTCAACCTTTTGGAAAAGTTTAAGGAGAATGGGTATAAGTTCCTCTTTTTATGTTCAGTAGAATTCACCTGTGAAGCCATCTGGTCCTGGACTTTTGTTTGTAGGGAGTGTTTTTTATTACATATTCAATTTCATTTCTAGTGATTGGTCTGTTCATTTGGTCTATTCAGTTTTGGCAGGCTGTAAATGTCTAGAAAGTTGTCCATTTCTTCTAGGTTGTCAAATTTGTTGGCATATAATTGCTTATAGTATTCTCTTATTGTTTTTTGTATTTCTGCAGTATCTATTGTGAATTCTCCTTTTTCATTTCTTATTTTGTTTATTTGGGTTTTTTCTCTCCTCAGTGAGTCTGGCCAGAGGTTTGTCAGTTTTGCTTACCTTTTCAAAGAACCAGCTCTTGGTTTTATTGATTTTTTTTCTATAGTTTTTTGAATCTCTATTTTATTAGTTTCCTCTCTCATCTTTATGATTTCCTTCCTTCTGCTGACTTCAGGTTTCGTTTGTTCTTCTTCTTCTGATTCATTTAGGTGATGGGTTAAGTTGTCAGTTGGTGATTTTTCTTCTTTTTTGAGGAAGGCCTGTGTTGCTATGAATTTCCCTCTGAGCACTGCTTTTGTAGCATCCCATAGATTTTGAGTGATTATGTCATCATTATCATTTGTCTCGAGGCTTTTTTTAATTTCCTTCTTGATTTCCTCATTGACCCATTGGTTTTTTAGTAGCATGTTGTTTAGTTTACATGTATTAGTTTTTTCTCATTTCTTTTCCTGTGGTTGATTTCTGCTTTCATGCCACTGTGGTCAGAGAAGATACTTGAAATAATTTCTATACTCTTAAATTTGTTAAGGTTAGTTTTGTGCCCCAGTATGTGATCAATCCTTGAGAATGTTCCATGTGCACTTGAGAAGAATGTATGTTCTGATTTTTTTGGATGTAATGTCTTGAAAATGTCGATTAAGTCTAATTTTTCTATTGTGTCATTTAGGATTTCTGCTGCCTTGTTGATTTTCTGTCTAGAGGATCTGTCCCTTGATGTGAGTGGGGTGTTAAAGTCTCCTACTATGATTGTATTCCCATCGATTTCTCTTTTTATGTCTGTTCATATTCGTTGTAGGTGTCTGGCTGCTCCTATATTAGGGGCATATATATTGACAATTGTAGTATCCTCTTCTTGAATGGTTCCTTTACCATTAAATAGTGTCCTTCTTTGTCTTTCCTTATGGCCTTCATTTTAAAGTTTATTTTGTCTATTACGAGTATTGCAGCTCCTGCTTTCCTGTCTTGTCCATAGGCATGAAATATCTTTTCCCATCCCCTCACTTTCAGTCTATATGTGTCCTTTGCCATAAGGTTAGTCTCTTGTAGACAACAGATTGTAGGTTTTTGCTTTTTTATCCAATCTGCCATTCTGTGTCTTTTGATCGGAGCATTCAGTCCATTGACATTCAAGGTAATTATTGATAGATATGTATTTATTGGCATTTTTTAAACCTTGTTTTCCACTTGATTCTGTGTTTCTCCTTTCTTCCTTACTTTTTTTGGTTGGATGATTTCCATTTATTTTATGCTTGAGTACTTTTCTTTTTAGTTTTTGTGAATGTAATGTTT
>PVHT021183705.1:32201564-32219410 GCA_004024745.2 Catagonus wagneri | reverse complement strand
GCCAGGTGTCGAACCCACAACCTCATTGTTCCTAGTCGGATTTGTTAACCACTGAGCCACGACAGGAACTCCTTAAATGATATTCTTGCTGGATAGAGTATTCTAGGTTGCAAATTTTTTCATTTCGGAACTTTAAATATATCTTGCCACTCCATTCTGGCCTGTGGTGTTTCTATAGAGAAATCAGCTGATAGCCTTATGGGTTTCCTTTATAATTAACGCTTCACTGAATGAAAACTGATTCTTTTTTTTTTTTTTCTTGTCTTTTGCCTTTATCTAGAGCCGCACCCGCGGCATATGGAGGTTCCCAGGGTAGGGGTCTAACAGGAGCTGTAGCTGCCGGCCACAGCCACAGCAACGTGGGATCCGAGCCACGTCTGCAACCTACACCACAGCTCGAGGCAATGCCGGATCCTTAACCCATTGAGCAAGGCCAGGGATCGAACCCGCGACCTCATGGTTCTTAGTCAGATTCGTTAACCACTGAACCACCATGGGAACTCCGAAAACTGATTCTTAAGGAACTTAATTTATTGGAAAAACAGTTTGAAGAACCTGTGCAAACACTTTTAAGTATATGTATTCTCATATTCGCTAAAATGAAATAGAAGCAATAAAGAAATTGTCACATCTTACATTAATAATGGTGAACACAATACAATTTTCATTATAAGTATTTTGAAGTACTACTAAACTTTAAAAAAAGTTTTCGCCTTCATTTAGTGAGTTCTGCAAAATGGTAGGTGCCTCCTTTCATGGTGCCATTTGTCTCCAACCTACCTATTTTACCTGGTCTTTTTTTGGCACTTTATTCTTTGTTAGTCAACATTCTGTTTCCTGAATATTTTAAGAAACTGTTTTGAATTTTTTGGTAGTAATGTCAATTTGTTTACAGTCTGAACTGCAACTCTTCCCTAAGCAATTCTGTTTCTGAAGCTATTAATATCATTAATTATTGTCTTGGCATTTGTTTATGAACATTATTGTTCAGTTTCTCAAAATCCAATCTTTGAAACTATAGGAGGATCATACAGTAGAATATACGACAGATTAAAGATAATAAGAATAAATGTACCCAGTTAAGAAGGGAACAACAAGCAAAATAAGGGTAGAAACTAATGACTCAGAAAACTAATCCCATATTCTGAGAACCAAGTTGACAAGGAAGTAAATACTCAGTGACTCACAGATTCTGATCCAAAATGTTCTCTGTCAAAGGTGTATTGACATATAATGGATGTCTCAGCAAGGATGATTTCTTTGCTTCGGGAACAGTCTTTGTTTAGATAGTTTGGTTGAATTGCATTTTAACATAATCGTTGAGCCAAATGTTCTCTGAGCATTTATGCTAACTATTGAGCACTGTGCTAGATGCGGGGTTACAGTGATGTTCTTAGCAAACAGTTCCTGCTCACATGGCACTTATAGTCTAAGGGGAGAAATAAGGCCATTAATCACATGAGGAACCTATAACTCACTGCACAATGAGATGAGAGCTCTGAAAAGAGACATTGTTCTGTGTGTGTCATTATGTTGTGGAGGAGGACAAATTGGGGTAATAGAAATTCAGAAGTATTTCTAAGAAATTTTTATTTGAGAGGTGAAAAGTGAATAGGAATTACTAACCAGGGGAAGGAAGAGGAGTTGGTAGGTGGAGGAGATTCTTTGAGACAGGGTATCAGAGGATATTTCTGGAAGACAGAAAAGGAAAATTAGACTGTGGTTTCCCTCTTAGGATTCTGATTTATATAAATATATATATTCCCTTTTCACCACGTGGTGGCACTTAAACATGCTTTAACTAGGCTCAGTTATTTAGGGAAGCTGATATATGTGAAATGAGGCGGAGCGCTGGATGAGTTTATTATTAAAATATTGTGGGAAGAAAAGACATTGTACTCAGGCACTGGGTATTTCTATCAATGGACAGCTGTACAGTCACTTCCATTGGGGAAGCATGAAGGCATTCTTTGACAGGCACTCTTAGTTCTTACTCTCTTTTCTTCCCAAGTTCAAATATGAGTGATTTTTTAAACCACTTTTTTGTTTAGATATAATTAAAATGCATAGTTCCTAAGTTTTCAATTGTGTATATCCCTGTGACCCCAAAACAAGATATAGAACCTCCTAGAAAGTTTACCCTGTCCTTTTCCAGCCAGTTGCTTACCACCGCAATAACTGATTTCTGTCACTGTAAATTTGTTTTCCCTATAGCCTAGATTAATATAAAAGAATCATACAGTATGTACTCTTGCATTTGGCTTTGTTTGCTTATTAAACAGATATTTGTGTATGTTGTTATGTTAGTGGTTCATTCCTTTTTGTAAAGTAGATTTTTTGAGATATAATTCATATAGCAAATAGTTTGCCCATTTTATAAGTACAAGTCAATGATTTTTACTTATATTCGTAGAGTTGGGCAACCATTATGACAATCAGATTTTAGAATATTTTTATTACCCCAGTGAGTATCGTCATATTCAGTTTACAGATGAGAACCCATGCCTATTTAGCAGTCACTCCTTCTCTTGTCTTTCTGTTCACCGCCCCCCTGTAATAGTCAGTTACTTATCTCTATAGATTTGCCTGTTTGAGGCATTATTAGCTCATTCTTTTTTATTGCTGAGCTGTACTCCATTGTGTTCACGTTCCACAATTAATCTGTTTCATTGCTGATGAATATTGGGTTCTTTCCAGTTTGGAGTTATTATTTAAAAAACTACACTGCAAACTTTTTTTTTTCTTTTGGCTTGCTCCATGGCCATATGGAGTGCCCAGGCCAGGGATCACATCTGAGCTACAGTTGTGAACTGTGCCAAGCTGGGGACTCAAACCTGCATCCTAGTACTACAGAGACGCCACCAATCCTTTTACACCACAGCGGGAACTCCACATTTTTGTTCAAGTCCTTTTTTGTTTCTCTTGGGTAAATACCTAGGAATGGAATTGCTGGGTCATAGAGTAGAGATGTATGTTTAACTTTATAAGAAACTGCCAAACAGCTCTCCAAAGAGTTAAGTCACCACTCTGCGTTCCCCCAACAATGTATATAGAGATCATTTATTCCACATACTCACAAATATTTGGTGTTTGTCAGTCTTTACTATTTTGACCATTCTAGTGGTTGTAAAATGGTGTTTTATTGTTTTATTTATATTATTGACAGTTGCTCTTTAAAAAGGGTACGGGTAGAAATAGATACCTGTGGGGAGCTACTGTTACATGGCATTTTTCAATTTCCAAAATACAAAATACAAAAAACAATCAGAATAGGAAAAGTTCACTTTATTTAGACCTTTTGTAAGGAGTTTGCTAAAGTAGTTGGTTCATTGTTGAACCATGAAATGATTCCCTGCAGGTAGGGAAGAAACAATTGCTTTTAAGAGGTATAACTTGTAAAACAAGAGCAACAACAATCAAATCAAGCAACTTTCAAAAGTCAGAGTACTTGCCATTTCTTAGAGTTCAAAATAGAATCATGATCCTCATCTCCTTCTTAAGAAGTCTTCTCACTTTTAGTAGAGTCCCAAATGGACCCAAGTAATCTATGCCATGTAGAATTAGTGTTCTGACCAGTAAGACACCGGAAATGAGAACTGACCTTAAACTAGCTTTAATAATTTTGCCCTCCAGAAGTTGTCTCACGGTCCATAATAGCTAACTCACATTCTGTGTCTGATAGTCCATATTGCTGGAGTGAGGTATGAACTCTGTTGTTAGGGCACAAGTCAGTAAAAAAAAAAAAAAAGTATTTTTAGGCCTACAGAAATTTCAGAGAGGGTGGGCCAGGGTACCATCAGCATCAACAGAAATAATTTAGCTTCGGTTACATCATAGAGCCTTTAGAAAACCAGCCTTTTGGTCCACTGGAAGACATGCATGAGCTTTAACCAACCTTTCTTGCTTGGGGAAAAGAGAACATGGGGCATTTCACGGCCCTGAAGGAATTTTGTTGAAAATGAATTAGTTTCCTGGGTGTATTTACTAAAATGGAAAACATTACAGATACTCTAGGAATATTTATTATTAAGCATATATATCTCACATGCAGTAAAACTATTATACACCTCTGGTCCCTTTTAGTAGAGATCAGTATGTAGACATCTTAGGTCTTAGAAGAGGCTTGCAAATTTTCCTTACTTTTTTTTTTTTTTTGGCCTTTTTGTCATTTTAGAGCTGCACCCACAGCATGTGGAGGTTCCCAGGCTAGGGGTCTAATCGGAGCTGTAGCCACTGGCCTACGCCCCAGCCACAGCAACGCAGCATCCGAGCCGCGTCTGCGACCTATACCACAGCACACGGCAACGCCAGATCGTTAACCCACTGAGCAAGACCAGGGATCGAACCCTCAACCACATGGTTCCTAGTCGGATTCGTTACCCACTGCGCCGCAACGGGAACTCCAAATTTTCCTTACTTTATAAAAGTTTTTTATCAATTCTGTATACTGTATCATTGAAGGTTCTTTATTCTTGCCTGTTTGAATTCTATCCAATCTTTGGTTCACACTGTTAGTGTAATTTTTCAGAAATAAGCCATTATCCTATCAGAAATCCTTCAGTAGCTCACCATCATCTTCAGGATAAAGTCCGGACTTTAACATTGCTTTCTCCTCGGGAGCGTCTTAAATTGTTTCTTATTATTTTACCTAGTTTATCTCCATGTCCCAATAATCATCATGATAATAGCTAATGTTTATTGTAGTACTTACCTTTGCCAAACATTGGCCTAGGCAGTCATAATAAACTGCCTGTAATTCTGCAAATAGATCATATACTCCCATTTTATACCTTTTGCTCACTCTGTACTTTGGAGTACTCTTTATCAGTCTCTTCATCTATTTAATAATACCTGCTTGTTCTTTGAAATTCCATTCAGATATCACTTCTTGGAAGCTAAATTCACAGATATTTTCTGCACACACACCCTCATCCCCACCCCTCACTTCTTGTTGTGAAATGTCAGAGCAATGCATGTGTAATATCCCTGTGCTACATATTCTTCTTGGCGAGCGCTGGCCCTCATTTAAGGCCAGAGATAACAGGATTTATGATTATTCATCATCACTATCACCTTCCCAAACTCTGTATTTGGTAGCACTTGGGTCCAGAGGCAAAATTCTTGGTCTGGTAATAACTTAGTAAGATAGTCCTTGCTTTTGAAGATCCTAAATTCTAGTGAGAATAGACAGACTTATAAACAGCTAATTATATTGATCTGGGTCAGAGATTTAAACATTAAAAGAAGAAAAAAAACTATGAACTAATTAGAACAAGCATAATTTTTTTTCTGTCATATTGAATTTGGAAAGTTCTTAGATCTATATCAAGAATTTTAAGGGAAATGATTATTTAAAGTTAACTATTTTTTATATGACGAAAAAGCCATAAAATCAAAAGACAAATAGAGGAATAAGATTGTAGCTTTTATTAATACACAAGCTCTGCCATATATTAAAATTAGCTCAAAATTCAGAATGCAGATTGACATTAGTCCACTAGAAAAGTGGATAAGAAAAAATGCTGTAAACTAGTTATAGTGGAAAAAAATAAAAATCATTAAAATAAAGATACATATGTAATGAAAAGTGGATAAGAAAATGAATAGGCAATTCACAGAGAATTCAGAGAGCTCAA
Organism: Catagonus wagneri; assembly: GCA_004024745.2. NCBI lineage: Eukaryota > Metazoa > Chordata > Mammalia > Artiodactyla > Tayassuidae > Catagonus > Catagonus wagneri. The sequence continues at coordinate 32,213,774 of PVHT021183705.1, read as the reverse complement.
TAAACATGAAAAATGTTCACAATTACGATTGAGGAATTGCAGATTTAAGCTGCAAGTTAAAAACAAGTATCGAAAGTCTATGAAATCATCTCAAAGGTACTCCTGCTGGCCTAACATGAAAAATTTGAATGTAAAAAAAAGTTAAGACTGCAGTAGATTGAACTATATTAAAGAGTAAAAATCCAGGCATGCATATGATATTTTAAAAATACAAAACAAAAACTATTGATCACCTTTGGAGATTTCAAGGGTGTCAGCTCATTATTCTGAACTTTAGTACTTAGAAGAATCTATTTTGTTACATAATGTATTTTAAAGTAACCACATAGTTGATAGCTGAAGGCTTTTCTGTATTGAATTCCAGGAGTTCCTATTCTGGTGCAGCTGAAACGAATCCAACTAGTATCCGTAAGGTTGTGGCTTTGATCCCTGGCCTTGCTCAGTGGGTTAAGGTGTTACTGTGAGCTGTGGAGTAGGTCACAAATGTGGCTCGGATCCCAAGTGCTATGGCTGTGGTGTAGGCCACAACTGCAGCTCTAGTTCGACCCCTAGCCTGGGAACTTCATATGCTACAAGTGCAGTCCTAAAAAAAAAAAAAATCCAGTTAATAAATGAGGAAGGAATTAAAGTATTAGGGAAGTCACCATTTTGTGCCCATAATACAGTAATAAATCTTTATAGGAGTGAGTAACTTTATACTAGTGGGATCAAGTTACTATCCTTGAATTCACCGATCACTTACAGTCACTAAAAGTGAAATAGGTGACATCATGTATCTCTTGATTTTTTTAAATTTTTAAAATTGGAGGGGCATGACACTACTGGTGAAGTATTCTACCCTAAAAAAAATTAACCTGAATGTAATGTAAAAGTAACAGGACAGATAGGTCATGTAAATATATTAACTAGGCTGTTGATGTGAAGATCTTGGGTCTGTGGTGTGGGTGTCAGATATGTCTCTATTGTCCTATTTCCCTCATACTTTACTTAATCCTTGAGTAAATCTCAGCTGCATTTTGGGCCGCTAACCCTTAATTCCTTTTTTTTTTTTTAATTAAGACTTCTTTTTTAAAGAGCAGTTTAAGGTTTCACAGCAAAAATGAGGGGAAGATGGAACTTTGGCTTTTACTGTGAGTAAAATCAGAAGAAGCATTCTCGGGTTTTGAGCAGAAAAGTGACATCATGATCTGAGTTTTAACAGACTGCCTGACTGCTGTGTTGAGAACAGGCTGGGAGTAGGGGAAGCACAGATACCAAATTGGAAGATTTTGCAGTAGTCCAGGTAAGAAGTGAAGCTTTCATGTACTGGTTACTAGTAGAAGAAGGGACATTAGGACTGTAAATATATTAAATTGGCAAAAGATTGGTTAGGATTGGTTGAGGCAGAATCATTTCTGATTGGATTAATGTGGGGGAGGAGTGAGAGAAAGGATATAGGGAGGAATGTAAAGGTTTTTGGTTTAGGTAATTCAAAGTTCAGGATTGCCCTCAAGTTAAGAGACTGTGGGTGGAGCGGGTTTGGAATGGAAGATTTCAGTTTTGAGTATCTCCCACATAGTAGGTATTCATTGTGAATGTAATACTGCTGAATATTAACCGAGGATATGAGATAGCTGCCGTGAAAAGCCCTTTCATTGTCAGTTTCACATTGTTCCTTAACTGAATTCTCCACTTCATGTGCTTAGTGTCCTTTCTGTGTTGTGTATTACTTTGTGTCGCTTTTCCACTTAAGATTTGTGCATATAGTACTTTGTGCCAGGTACCATTCTCTCTAATTTTTCAAATTCTAGTTTATTTAATCCTCATAAATACCTTGTGTTGTAAGTATATTCCCTGATTTACATATGAGGCTCTGAAAAATTTAGGAACTTGCCCAAGGGTCACACAGCTAGAAAAGGTGGAGTTGGGACTCATACCCATACAGTTTGTTTCCAGAGTAAAAGTGAATCAAATTCAGTGGACGTATAAGGCTGAGTACTAATTAAAAAAAAAGGCCTAGAAATAATATCTCAGGGTGATTTTATGTAGGTTTTTACGTGAGACCTTCTTGAATGTAATGGTTATCTAGGAAAATATCTGGAGGCTTTATTGGGGTGCAGGCTCGTTCCACAGCCTGTGTTCCCTACCTGTTCAGTGCCTGGGGCCTTCTGTGTCACCACAGGCACAGTGCTGCTCACACTGTGGCTTGGGTCTCAACTCTGCCACTTCCTCTCAAGAGATGTGGGTCCTTGGAACATCTTTAGCACAAGAGCTCAGGATGCAGCAGCTCCACAGCGGTGGCAGAACAGAACCTCTGGAATGGATGGACTCTTCCCAAGCAGCTTGGCTAATTTGCAGCATCTGGACAGTGTTTCTCTTTAATATCTGTCTGTCAGCGTAACTGTCACATCATTTCACTCTGGTGGTAGGGACTAACATCTCTGAATTCTGTATAGAAAAGCACCTGGATCTCAGTCTTACGATGGCTTCAAGACAACCAGAAGTGCCTGGTCTTGAGCCTAGTAGGCCTCTAGACAAGATGTCCCTGCCATTTGGGATGTACCGTTGGTGCCCTCTAGGACCCTGCACCTATGACTTCTCTTCCATGGGACATGGGTACCATCCCCTGGAAGCCAGTGATTCCAGAGCTCAAGTATCAGCACCTCACCAAGATGGAGGAAGGTGATGCTAGTGTCCCCTCCCCTGCTGTACCCCTGCCACCAGCCACTGACAGTGCAGACAAGGTACCCTGGTGAAGGCTAAAGCTACCCATGTCATCATGAGTTCTCTGATCACAAAACAGACCCAAGAGAGTATTCAGCGTTTTGGACAACAGGCAGGGCTGAGATGCTGGCTACACACCCCACAAGGGCCTTACCATCAAGGAGACAAGTACCTTCAAGTGGCAGAAGCACTCCACAAAGTCAGGCTGCAGAGTGGAGAGATAACAAAGAGAGGAGAAGCAGCCAGCCTCCACCCAATCCACCCTGAGCAACAGCCTGCACTCTCCCAAAGCAGAAGCCCTGAGACTTCCGTAGCCTTACCTGGTCCTTATACTTAGCGCCATTGATTCTGGAAGCAGGGATAAAGACTGAAGCTCAGCAGATAAATGGGGTCTCTTTGCACCAAGATCCCTCCAGAAGTCTGATTCAGGAGGTTTTGCCCCTCAGGTGTGCAGAGGAGCCCAGAAGCCTTCTCCAATGGAACTGATTTACATACAGGCCACCCAGATGGCTGAGGACCCAGCAACGTTCAAGCCACTGAAGATGGACATCTCAGTGATAGAGGGAAGAAACAGCTGCTGCAGACCCACAGTCTCAAACACCGGGACTTGAATGTTCTTACACCTTCTGGCTTCTAGAGCCCTGTCTGTTCCAGGCACTCTGGATAGAGCGTGTCTTGTGCCCAGCTCCCTTGGCTCTGACGTAGGAAAGGTTTTGTTTAGTCTTTTTAAAAATCTCTCAAACTGAGGCTGGAGCTGGACACATAATTGGTTTTTGAGAAACGTTGTACAAAGCTTGTCCTTGTGTGGAAGGAGCCATCTTGTTTGCTTTAGTGTAGACTAAATAATTTCAGCAGATGTATGGGGACCTCAGAGTTCCTGTCGTGGCTCAGTGGTAACGAACCCAACTAGAATCCATGAGGACATGGGTTTCATCCCCGGCATCACTCGGTGGGTAAAGGATCCAGTGTTGCTGTGAGATGTGTAAGTCGCAGATGCGGCTCAGTTCTGGTGTTGCTGTGGCTATGGCATGGGATAGCAGCTTACAGCTCCAGTTCGACCTTTACCCTGGAAAGTTCCATATGCCGTGGGTACGGCCCTAAAAAGACCAAAAAAAAAAAAAAAGATGTATGGGGAGCTCATTACCTGTTTTTGGTTATCATTTATCTACACAGGAACAAATGCTGTTTATTTTGTTCCAGAACCAAGACTTCTGAGTCCTTTGCCACTCTCCACATGAGCATGGACACACGGACGCCTTCACTGACTAGTGTGGATGACTTTGGTCTTCCTGGCTGTGCTGGTGCTGTGTGCTTCAGCCTCATTAGTTAGGGGTATCCTCTTTTCTGTGCTGAAACAAGAGTGTGCTTTGGGGAAGACCTTGTGGATCACATGGTTCTGGGGCCAGTACTTAACTGCAGTAGCTCTTGGGCCAGTGGTCTTGGAGGGATACTTCTCTTTTATGTGTCAGAGAGAAAACACTAGTTCTATATCCTTTGTTGCACTTTAAAGAGAGATTAACTCTCATTTGGTTGAAAACATCCTAAGGGAGAAAATTCAGTCTTCTGGTTTGGTAATAGATAAACTTTCTTAAAGAAGGTGGCAACTGTGATTGGAGCATAGTCTTGAGATTCATGTGAAACTAGTGTTGCCCTATTTTGATTTTCTTGTTTAGGCCAGAGCCTGAACTTTTTTTTTCCCCCCCCGGGAGGTGGAAGAATTAATCTCCCCCACACCCCTAAAGAGCCTCATACCTTTATAAAAATGTACCTTACTGAGGAAAAGAACTAGGGAGACCACCTTTTCACCTCTCCTCACTGTGTACTTGTTCAATCACTGTCTTGAAAACTCTCAAATTCCCGCTGTCTTATGCTTTGGACAGTGTTGTGTCTAGATTAGGAGCTGAGCTGACCTTCCACAGAGACCTGGAGTCTGAAATGATCAGAACAGTTAATTTGTGTCTTCTTTTATGTTTGTATTTCTTGTTTTGACAATAAAAATTCTTACTACGTTCTCAAAAAAAAAAAAAAAGAAAAGAAAATATCAGTATTTCGTTTTATCCATACCTCAACATAATAAAGGCCATGTATTGACAAGCCTACAGCTAACATCATACTATCTGGTCAAAAGCTGAAAGCACTTCCTCTAACATCAGGAACAAGACAATAGTTCCCAACTCTAACCACTTTTGTTCAACATAGTGTTGGAACTCCTAGCCACAACAATAAGTTATGAAGAAGAAATTAAAGAAATCCAAATCGGAAAGAAAGAAGTAAAACTGTCACTGTTTGCAGATGACATGATACTGTACATAGAAAATCCTAAAGACACCACCAAAAAACTCCAGAGGTCATCTGTGAATCTGATAAAGTTACAGGATAAAAATTAATACATAGAAATCTGTTGCATTTCTATATACTTACAGTGAACTATCAGAAAGAAAAGGAAACAATCCCATTTACCATCACATCAAAAAGAATGAAATACCTAGGAATAAACCTACCTTAAGAGGTAAAAAGACCTGTGTGCAAAAACTGACACTGATAAAGAAATTGAAGATGACACAAACAGAAAGATGGACGATGTTAATGGATTGGAAGAATTAATATTGTTAAAATGACCGTAGTACCCAAGGTAATCTACAGATTCAGTGCACTCCTTATCAAAATATCAAGGGCATTTTTTCACGGAACTAGAACAAATAATTTTAAACTTTGTCTGGAAACACACACAAAAAACCCTCAAATAGCTGAAACAGTCTTGAGAAGGCAGAACAGAACTGGAGGACTCACACTCCCCGACTTCAGACTATACTACAAAGCTATAGTAATCAAAACAGGTACTAGCATAAAAACAGAGATGTCAATCTATGGAACAGAGTAGTCTAGAAATAAATCCATGCGCATAAGTTCAACTAATCTATGACAAAAGAGGCAAAAATATACAGTGGAGGGAAGACAGTGTCTTCAGTAGGTGGTGCCAGGGAAACTGCACAGCTACATGTAAAAGAATGAAATTAAAACATTCTCTAACACCATATACAGAAGTAAGCCCCAAATGGATTAAAGAGCTAAATGTAAATAACTCCTAGAGGAAAACATAGGCCGAACATTCTTTAACATTAATCATAGCAATATTTTTTTTGGGCCTCTATCCTAAAGCAAAGGAAGCAGAAGCAAAAATAAATGGGACCTAGTTAAACTTAAAAGACTCTATATGCAAAGGAAACCATTGACAAAACAAAAAGATAACTTATTGAATGGGAGAAAATATTTGCAAGTGATATAACTGATAAAGTTAATATCCAAAATATATACATAACTCATACAACTCAACATCAAAAAAACTCAATTTAAAAATGAGCAGAAAACCTGAATAGACATTTTTTTCCAAAGAAGACATACAGATGGCCAACAGGAGCATGGAAGGACGCTCAACATCGTTAATCATCAGAGGAATGTAAATCAAAAATACTGTGAGATATCTTGCCTCATGCCTTTAAGAATGGTTGTCATCAAAAAGGCCATAAGTAACAGATTTGGTGAGAATGTGGAGAAAAGGGAACTCTTGTACAGTGTTGGTCGGAAGAAAAATTTTTACAGCTGTTATGAAAAACAGTATGGAGATTTCTTTTCTCAAAAAAAACAAAAAGTAGAACTACCATATGAGCCAGCAATTCCATTCCTGGGTGTTTTTTCTGGAAAAAAAAAAACACTAATTCAAAAAGATACACTTATGCCAATGTTCATAGCAGCATTATTTACAGTTGCCAAGATATGGAAGCATCCTATGTGTCTGTTAACAAATGAATGGATAAAGAAGGTGTGTGTGTGTATGTTGGGGGGTGTATATGTACGCAATGGAAGACTACTTGGCCATAAAAAAGATTGAAATTTTGTCATTTGTGGCAACACGGATGGACTTGAAAGGTATTATGCTAAATAAAATCAGAGAAAGACAAATACTGTATGATATCACTTATATATAGACTTTAATGAATAAAAGAAAAAAGAAACACAGATACAGACAACTAATGACTGATTACCAGTAGGGAGAGGAAGGGAGTGAGGGGCAGAATAGGGGCAAGAGGAACATATTCCTATGTATAAAATAAATAAGCTGCAAGGATGTATAGTGCAACACAAGGAATATAGCCAATATTTTATAATTACAAGTAAAATATAACCTTTGTTTATTTATTTATTTATTTATTTATTTATTTATTTTGTCTTTTTGCCTTTATGTAGAGCCGCACCCACGGCATATGGAGGTTCCCAGGCTAGGGGTCTAACAGGAGCTGTAGCCGCCGGCCTTCGCCACAGCCGCAGCAACATGGGATCCAAGCCGCGTCTGCAACCTACACCACAGCTCACAGCAATGCCGGATCCTTAACCCACTGAGCAAGGCCAGGGATCGAACCCGCAACCTCATGGTTCTTAGTCGGATTCGTTAACCACTGAGCCACAAAGGGAACTCCTAAAATATAACCTTTAAAAAGTTATGAATTGCTGTGTTGTACGCCTGAAACTTATATAATGTTATGCACCAAATACGATTTTGAAAAAGAAAAAGAATACTATATCTTTATCATTCGGTTTACATGTCTGGCATGTTGCAGGAAATACTGGCTTGGGATTTGTGGACTGATGTTATTCCGAGTGCACCATGTATTTTTCGTTTCAGTGTTGTTTCAGTTGCTTGACTGATAATGTTGAAAACCCTTGGGGAGTTGGCTGGGTTCTTTGCATTCAGGTATTGGTTTTACTCCTTCTGGCTTAAACTTTGCCCCAAAAAGGCAGTGTAGCTTTTTAGTTCAGATTCCTCTGTAATAACCTTGATGACCTTTACACCTGTCAGTTTTAAATGCTATAACTTCACAGAGTGTTTTATATTATTTTTTTCCTTGAGTGTATAGTTAGTATTTACAAGGTGATGATGATGGTAGCTGGCCTTTAGGTGAATATTCTTATTGAGGACCACATAATAAGTGTAAAACAATGCTATATGATTTAATTCTGCTTCTCTTTGTTGGCATTAGCCATCAGTACAGTTCTTGAGAAAACGAAACAAAACAAAAAACATACCAATCCTTATTTATCCAGATTAGATGGAACACTATGTTTTTTGTATGAACATTTATGAACCACTGAGCACGGATGATTATTTAAGTGACTGTCACTTCTCCCAAAGATCACAGATATCACCATTCTAGAGGCATTCGTTATATACTGAATGCCTTAGGGCATTTGGGCCTATTTTTCTTAGAGAACCTGGTTGAGAAGGGCTGATGGGGATAGATCTGGTCTGATTTTGTAAGGTTTAGGCGCTAAGGATTTTTTTTTGTACAGGATTATTTAAAAAAAAAAAAAGCAAGAACAGAGACTGTAAATGGCCTGTAACATCTAAAATATTTATTATAAGGCCTTTTACAGAAAAGTTTTGTCCAGCTTAAATTTGAATCCAGGCTTTTTCTTTTTGTAGCTGTTTGACCTCAGTATTTGACTCTGTAAGTGGGGAATAGTAATAATACCTGTCTTAGAATTGTTGGGAAGATTATGTAAAATAATGAATGTCTAGTTTCAGAATATAGCTTTAAGGGATGTCCCCTGTTATTATTATAATTTTGTAATATTTAATATAACATGACAGTGGTGTTTATATATGCTGCTTATAAATATGGTATATAGCAAATATCAAGTCTGTTTTTCTGTTGTGATGTGAAGCAATGGTAAATTGAGAATATTAGCCAGTATTTTTGGTACCATGATATTTTATAGATTCTTAGAGTGAGAATGTCCTCTTAAAAACCATTAACTCTGTCACCCATTAAACAGAGAACCCATTAAACAACATTATTACATTTTGGTGTCAGAAATTCAGAATTTCTATAGGTATTTCTTCTTTAGATAGTACGAATTTTTTTTTTTTAAATGAGAGCATCTTCTTATCACTTGAGTTTTGATGCCCTAGAGAAGTAGTTCTCAAACCTTTTTGGTCTTGAAACCCCTTAAAAATTTTTGAGTTCTCTAAAAAGCTGTTTTATTAATAGTTTATTTAAAAATAACAATAATCAACCCATTACATGTTAACATTTTAGTGGAAATCATTATTTTCCAAAACAACTTAAGTGGGAATGGGGGCATCGTTTTTACATTTTGCAAATTCCTTTTAAGTCTACGTTAAAAGAAGATAGCTAGATCCTTACATCCACTTTTTCATTCAGCTGTTGCATGTGTTAATTTGGTTGAAGTATAAAAAGAAAATCTACAGATATATTGTTGGAAAAGAGAAGTATTTTAATAAGCTTTCAGATAACTATGGGTATTTTTCTTAGATACAGTGCCAAAACTTCATGAGCAGTGTTTGTTCTTTTCTAATTAATAAACTTTATTTTTTTAGAGCAGTTTTAGGTTCACAGCAAATTGAGCAGAAAGTACTCAGAGTTCTCAGAGACACATTAAACTCCCCACTGTTCACATCTGGAACCACAGTGGTACATTTGTCACAATTACAAACCTACATTGATCCGTCATAATCACCCAAAGTCCGTAGTTTATATTAGTGTTCACTCTAGGTGTTGTGAGTGAACCACATTCTATAGGATTTGACACACATACCCACCATTGTAGTATCATGCAAATAGTTTCACCGCCCTAAAAATCCTGTGTGCTCTGCCTATTATCCCTCACCTTGCCCAGTCCTGGCAACCACTGATCTTTTTACTTGTTTCCGTAGTTTTGCCTTTTTCAGAATGTTTAGAATATAGTATGTAGTATAGTGTGTAGCCTTTTCAGATTGGCCTGTTTCACTTAGCAGTATGCATTTATGTTTCCTCCATGTCTTTTAATGACTGGATAGCTCATTTGTTTTTAGCAGTGAATAGTATTCCATGTCTGGAAATACTACAGTTTGTTTTTCCACTTACCCCATGAAGGACATCTTGATATCTTCCAAATATTGGCAATTATGGATATCTGTTTTTTATAAATTTTCAAATCATTTGATTAAATACCAAGGAGTGCAGTTTTTGGATTATGTGATAGGAGTACTTTTAGTTTGTAAAAAAAAATGCTAAATTGTCTCCCAAGATGGCTGTACCATTTTGCATTCCTGTCAAATTGGAGTGAATGAGAATTCATGTTACTTCACATCCGTACCAACATTTGGTGTTCTCAGGGTTTTTTTTATTTGGAGAATTTGGGTTGGCTAGGTTCTACTTCAAGTTGTAACTTGGGGTATTTTAAAATTTACTCTACACTCTTGTCAAAAGGAATGCCTTGCTGTAGTATTTCATGGTGTGGTCCCCTTAATGATTTAAATGACTATGTCATATATTATTCAAGTTCTCTATATTTGTTGTTCTTAATCTAAACACAGAATTTCAAAGATGGGTTCATCACTATATGGTAGGGTTATTATTTAGTATATAGTACTCTTCCCAAAGATAGTCAGCAGTTCTTGTGTTCTCTCTTTGCTGTTATAACACACTTTTTAGTAATTGTAGATTCAGAGAAAATGATACAGTAACATCTAGTACTTACTGATTACTTAGGGTCAGTCACTATATAAATACAGTTTGAGTTTTTTCTCTTAACTGTTTGTGTTTATTCACACAAATGTACTAGTTTCTGTTCTGCACAACCTTCAGAGATTTTACTTGACTGTTTATCTACTGTTCTCTTTTCTGCATCTCTTCTGAGTGCTTGTAATAGTTAGAGTAAATAGCCGAAGTGTCCTGCTGCTTACAATTCTAGCCAGAAAGTACCTACTCTCTCCCTATCTCTATAGCAGTACTCGCCATATAACCTTATATTCTGTTTCTCAGCAAACTGAGAACTAAAGAAATGCTACAGTATTCTGAAAATGTACTAATTCCACCTATAATAATAAACAGGGTAAGAAAATCGTGACAAAGGTTGATTTGATTGTTCCAGTTCTCAAAGTGTGGTTCACAGACCACCACTACCCCACACCCCTGTGGTTCCCAAGACCCTTTCAGGAATTTGCAGGTTCAGAACTATTTTCATAATGATATTAAGATGTCATTTTTCCTTTGCCCCATGTTGGCATTTGTGTTTATTTTTAAGAATGTGGTGGTTAAAACTACTGGTTCATAAATCAAGGCAGTGGCACCAAACTATTTCAGTTACTGTTGTAGTCTTTCACTGCCACACATGTTAAAAAAAAAAAAATTTTCACTTAAGAATCCCTTCATGAGACAGTACTGTTTTTACTAAATCTTGACCCTCGAGTACACATCTTAATATTATATGTGATGAAATGGGAAGTATGTGTAAAAGCACTTACATGATTAAATTTGAGCTAAACTAGATGCTTTTTCATGGAACACCATTTTACTTGAAAGAATGCCTGACAAACTATGGTTATTCAGACTTTAGTATTTGACAGACATATTCTCAAAAATGAATAAAGTGAGCCTGTCAGACAGGATAGGGAGGGAGGAAATAATAGTATTTGTTTACCAATGATAAAATTCCTACCTAAAAGAAAAAATTAGAAGACTGGAAAATATATTACCCATTACTGTGAGTGTGACAACTCCCCTTAAAAAACTTTTCTGAAGTTCCCATCATGGCTCAGTGGTAACAAACCCGACTGGGATCCATGAGAGTGCAGATTCAATCCCTGGCCTCTCTCAGTGGGTTAAGGATCCAGTGTTGCTGTGAGCTGTGGTGTAGATTGCAGACGTGGCTTGGATCTGGCATTGCTATGGCTGCGACATAGGCCAACAGCTGTAGCTCTGATTCAACCCCTAGCCTGAGAACCTCCATATGTATGCTGCAGGTGCAGCCCTAAAAAGAAAATTCTGATGAGATTAGTGGTGATATTAATAAATGTGATTTTTTTGGTAGGATATATGGTACAATGAAATATGTCAACACTGGAAAAGCCACATAACTCTGTGAACTGGTAACTTTCCAAATGGATGGTACCTGATGTAACCAAGTAAGCATTGGTTGTGGGTCCTTTCCAAGTGCAAAATAGGCCAGTGAGTTTTTTGTTTCTTTTTTTTTTTTTTTTTTTTGCCACACCTGCAGCATGTCCCCGGGCTGGGGATCGAGCCCGCTCTGCAATTGACCTGTACCATGGCTGTGGCAATGCCAGATCCTTAACCCGCTGCACCACAAGGAGACCTCCTAGTTAACACATAGAAAATCTGACTGTTTTTGTGTACAGTGCTAGGAATTTTATTGTATGTATAAATTTGTGTAGTCACCACCACAGTCAGAGAATAATTCCATTAACTCAGCCTACTCCTTTGTGCTCTTCTTTTGTAATTACCCCTTCCCAAACCTCTGGCAACCTCTGATCTGTTCTTCATTACTATAGTTTTGTCTTTTTGAGAATGTCTTATAAATGGAATCTATGTGGAATGTAACCATTTGAAACTGGCTTCACCTAACATAATGCCTTTGAAAGTTATCTTTGTTGCATCTATCAATATTTGTTTTTTAAAGCAATTAAAGTTCACCTTTTTAATCAATTTA
>PVHT021183705.1:32135527-32200564 GCA_004024745.2 Catagonus wagneri | reverse complement strand
TCACCTTTTTAATCAATTTAAAGTGTATAATTCTGTAGCTTTTACTACCCTCACAGTGCTGCACAACTATGACCACTGTCAAATTTTACAGTATTTCATTACCCCAAAAAGGTGTTGTGTACCCATTATAGTTACTCTCTACCTCACCTCTGTCAGTCCCTGACAATCACTAATGTCCTTTCTGTCTATGAACAGAATCATACAATATATGGCCTTTTGTGTCTGGCTTTTTTCATTTAGCATATTATTTTTGAGGTTAATTTGTATTATAATACATATCAGTATTACAGTTCAGGCTGCCGTAATAAAATGTTTGAGGCTTAAATAGCAGATACTTATTTTTTCACATTAAGGATCAAGGTCCAGCATAGTTGGTTTCTTGTAAGCACTCTTCCTGGCTTGTAGATAGATGCCCACTTTCTTACTGTGTTCTCACGTGGCTTTTCCTCTGTACTCAAGTTGAAGTGGGGGTGTGCTCTTTCTTGTAGCTCTTCCTTTTTTTTCTTTTTGCCTTATCTAGGGCCGCACCCGCGGCATATGGAGGTTCCCAGGGTAGGGGTCTAACAGGAGCTGTAGCTGCCAGCCTTCGCCACAGCCACAGCAACGTGGATCCGAGCCGCGTCTGCGACCTACACCACAGCTCACGGCAATGCCGGATCCTTAACCCACTGAGCGAGGCCAGGGATCGAACCCGCAACCTCATGGTTCTTAGTCGGATTTGTTAACCACTGAGCCAAGAAGGGAACTCCAGCTCTTCCTTTTTTTTAAGTGAAGCATAATTGATTTACATTGTTTTAGGTGTATAAGAAAGTGATTCAGTGACACATATATAAATGTGTTCTTTTTCAGGTTCTTTTCCATTATAGGTTATTATGAAACATTGACAGTAGTTCCCTGTGCTATACAGTTTGTTTGTAGGTCATTGTTATTTATTTGTTTTATAGATAGTAGTGTGGATCTGTTAATCCGAGATTCCAAATTGATCCCTCTACTCCCTCTTACCCTTTTAGTAACTATTAGTTTGTTTTCTGTGTCTGTTTGTGTTTTGTAAGTAGTTCATTTGTATCATTTCTTTGGATTCCACATGTAAGTAATGTCATATTTTTCTAACTTCACTTAGTATGGTAACTGGTAATCTTTTCTTATAAAGATACTACTGATCCTGTCAGATCAGCTCCCATTCCCCTTCTGACCTTATTTAACCTTAATTAAAGTTACAGTGGAGGTTAGGGCTTCAACATATGAGCTAGGGGGCTACAAACACTCAATCTGTAACAATTCCTTTTTATGGCCAAATGTTAGTACTGGTATGCTTGAGCTCTGTTTTGTTTATCCATCAGTTGATGGACATTTGAGTGTTTCTACTTTTTGGCTATTATGAATATTGATGCTGTGACCATTCCTGTGCAAGTTTTTGTTTGAACACCTGTTTTCATTTCTTTTAGGTATATATTTGGGAGTTGCTGGGTCACATGGTTGTTCTCTATTTAGCCTTTTGAGGAACCATCAAACTTTTCCACAGCATCTCCATGCACCATTTTGCATTCTCATCAGCAACACATGAGGTCCCAATTTCTTCCACATTCTAGCCAACACTTGGCTAGCCAACACTTGTTGGCTGAGGTGAGGTCATAGAATGAGTTTGGGAGTGTTCCTTCCTCTGCAGTTTTTTGAAGTAATTTCAGATGGATAGGTTTTAACTCTTCTCTAAATGTTTGGTAGAATTCACCTGTGAAGCCATTCAGTACTGGACTTTTGTTAATTGGAAGGTTTTTAATCACAGTTTCAATTTCAAGTGCTTATTATTGGTCCATTAATTTTTTTCTATTTCTTCCTGGTTCAGTCTTGAAAGATTGCACCTTTCAAGAATTTGTCCGTTTCTTCTAGGTTATCCATTTTATTGCCATATAGTTGCTTTTAGTAGTCTCATATGATTCTTTTTTTATTTCTGTGAGGTGCTTTGTAACTTCTTTTTCATTTTTAATTTTTTTTATTTGGGTCCTTTTTTTCCTGATGAGTCTGGCTAAGGGTTTATCAGTTTTGTTGATCTTTCCAGAGAATCAGCTTTTTCTTTCATTGACCTTTTCTGTTGTTTTCTTTATTTCTGCTCTGATATTTGTGATTGCTTTCCTTCTGCTAATTTTGGCTTGTTTTTTGTTGTTGCTGCTCTTTCTCTGATTGCTTTAGTTGTAAGGTTAGGTTGGTTATTTGAGCTTTTTCTTGTTTCCTGAGGTAGGCTTGTATTGCTGTATACTTCCCTCTTAGAACTGCTTTTGCTGCATCCCATAGGTTTTGGATCATTGTGTTTTCATTGTCATTTGTCTGTAGGTATTTTTTGATTTCCTCATTGGTTTCTTCAGTGATCCATTGGTTGTTTAGTCTCCACATAGTTGTGTTTTTTTTTTTTTTGCAGTTTTCCTTGTTGATTTCTGGTCTTATAGTATTGTAGTTGGAAAAGATACTTGATACGATTTAAACTTGCTTAAATTTACTGAGGCTTGATTTGTGGCCCAGAATGTGATCTGTCCTAGAGAATGTTCCATGTACACTTGAGAAGCATGTGTATTCTGCTACTTTTGGATGGAATGTTCTATAAATATCTATTAAGTCCATCTGGTCTAATGCATCCTTTAAGACCTGTGTTTCCTTGTTTGATTTCCTGTCTGATCTGTCCATTGCTGTAAGTGGGATATTAAAGTCCCCCACTATTACTGTGTAATTGTCTGTTTCTCCATTTAAGGCTGTTAATAGTTGCCGTGTGTAATGGGGTGCTCCTATGTTGTGTGCATATATATTTATAATTGTTACATCTTTTTCTTGGATTGATCCTTTGAGCTTTAGTTATTGTCTTTTTTTCTGTGTGTCTCTTGTAACCATCTTTATTTTACAGTCTAATTTTGTCTGATATGAGTATTGCTATTCCAACTTTCCTTTGATTTCTGTTTGCATGGAATATTTTCTTCCATCCTCTCACTTTCAGTTTGTATGTGGCCCTAGAAGTGAAATGGGTCTCTTGAAGACAGCGTATACGTGGGTTTTGTTTTTGTATCCATTCAGCCAGTCTATGTCTTTTGGTTGGAGCATTTTGTCCATTTACATTTAAGGTAATTATTGATATGTGTGTTCTTATTGTCATTTTGTTAACTGTTTTAAGTTCATTTTTGTTGGTCTTTTTTCTTCTTTTGTTCTCTTCTCGTGGTTTGGTGACTATCTTTAGTGTTGTGTTTGAATTGCTTTTTCTGATTTCTGTGAGTATCTATTGTAGATTTTTGGTTTGCAATTACCATGACGTTTTTAATATTGGAGTCTATAGATGTGTATACACACACACACAACACACACACACACACACAAACACGTGCAGTATCGTTTGCCTTTACCACTGAGCCTTCTTATTTGTAATATTCTTGTTTCTAGTTGTGGTTTTTTCCTTTCCACCTAGAGAAGTTATTTTAGTATTTCTTGTAAAGGTGGTTTGATTGTGCTGATTCTCTTAGCTTTTGCTTATCTATAAAGCTTATTATGATTTCTCCTTCAAATCTGAATGAGTGCCTTGATGGGTAAAGAATTCTTGGTTGTAGGTTTTTTTGCTTTTATCACTTTTAGTATTTAGTGCCACTCCCTTCTGGCATACAGAGTTTCTGTTGAAAAATCAGCTGATAACTTTATTGGGGTTATTTTATATGTTATTAGTTGCTTTTCCCTAGCTGCTTTCAATATTTTCTGTCTTTAATTTTGGTCGGATTGATTAATATGTGTTTGTGGTGTTTCTCCTTGGGTTTATTCTGTATAGTATTTGTTGAGCTTCCTGGGTTTGAGTGAATGATTACTGTGTTAGGGAAGTTTTAAGCTATTTTCTCTTCAGATATTTTCTTCAGCCCTCTCTCTCCCTCTTCTCCTTTTGACAGCCCTATAAACATGAATATTGGTGTGTTTAAAGTTTTCCCAGAGTTCTTTTAGACTGTCCTCATTTCTTTTCATTCTTTTTTCTGTTATACATTAGTAATTACCAGCACTCTGTTTTCCCCCTTGCTTATTCATTCTTCTACCTCCTGTATTTTATTGCTTCCTTCTGGTGAACTTTTTACTTTGGTTATTGTTTTCATCTCTGCTTGTTTAATTGTTGAATCTTTTTCTTAAACGTTTCTTGTAATTTACTGATCTTTGTCTCCAGTTTTTTCCCAAGATCTTGGATCATCTTTTTTTTTCTTTTTCTTTTTCCTTTTTTTTTTTAGAGCCACACCCGCGGCCTATGGAGGATCCCAGGCTAGGGATCGAATTGGAGCTACAGCTTCTGGCCTATAGCACAGCTCATGGCAATGCGGATCATTAACCCACTGAGCAAGGCCTGGGATCGAACTCGCAACCTCATGGTTCCTAGTCGGATTCATTAACTACTGCGCCATGATGGGAACTCCGATCTTGGGTCATTTTTACTATCATTACTCAAAGACTTTTTTCATGTAGGTTGCTTATCTCCACTTCACTTAGCTGTTTTTCTTGGGTTTTATCCTATTCTTTCATCTGGACTATCTCTTTGCCTTTTCATTTTTGTATAGATTTTTTGTATGTGGTCTCTTATTTGCAGGCTACAGGGTTGTAGCCTGTTGCTTCTGGTGTCTGCTGCTTTGTGGATGAAGTTGATACAGGGGCTTGTGGCTGGCTTCCTGATGGGAGGGACTGGTGCCAGCCCACTGATAGGTAGAGCTGAGTATTATTATTCTGGTGGATGGAGCTTTGTCTCTGGGTGTGATTAGAGGCAGCTTTGTGTCTAGGAGGAGTTTAGGCAGCTTGTTTGCCTGATGGGTGTGGCCGTGTTTCCACCCTGTTTGTTGTTGGGTGGACCTAGATTTTTCCAAAATGGCAATTTCCAAGGGAGCTCCCACCAGTAATTATTCCCTGGGATTTCCTCCTCCAATATCCTGCCCCCTACAGTGAGCCACAGATGCCTCCTGCTTTCCCAGGAAACCTTCCAAGACCCACTGTTAGATCTGACCAAGATTCTTATGGAGTCCCTGCTTTGTCCGGGGAGTCGGTGCACATGAAATCCTGTGTACACCCTCCAAGAGTGGAGTCTCTGTTTCCCCCAGTCCTGTGGAGCTTCTTTGCACAAGGCCCCAGGCCATGGAACTTGACATGGGGTTCAGAACTCTCACTCCTATGGGAGAGCCCCTGCAATATAGTTCTTTCCCAGTTTGTGTGTCACCCACCTGGTGGGTATGGGATTGCTTATATTGCAAAAGCACCCCTCCTACCATCTTGATGTGACTTCTTTTTCTTTCTGTGTAGAGTGGTTTTTTTTTTTTTTTTGGTTGTTTCAAGTCTATTTTGTTGATGGTCCTTCAGTAATAAGTTGTAACTCTGGTGTTTTTGTGCGGTGAGGTGAGCTTGAGTCCTTTTACTCTGCCATCTCATCTCTCCGGTTTTACCTGTTATTGAAAGTGGGGTGTTGATGTCTACAACTGTTATCATTGAGCTTCGCCTTTTCCCTCCACTCTGTCAATTTTGTTTTATATATTTTTGGGCTCGATAGGTGTGGTATATATATGTTTTTAATTGTTAAATCTTTTTATTGTGGTATAGTTGATGTACACTATTACATGAGCTTAAGGTGTGCAACATAGTGAGCCACAATTTTTAAAGGTTATATATTTCATTTATAGTTGTTGTTAAATCTTGATAGATTGACTTTTATCATAAAATGTTCTTTGTTGAAAGTAGTTTTATATTAACATCTGTTTTGACTGATACTAGTATGTCCACTCCATTTCTTTCAGTTGCTATTTTCATGGGTTAGCTTCTTTTTTTTCTTTTTTGAACCTCTTTTTGTGTCTTTTAATTTACATTGAGGCTCTTGTACACAGCATATATTTGGATCATGTGTTTTTTAATCTGTTCTGCCCATCTCTGCCCTTTTTTTGTAGGGTTTACTCCATTTGTATTTAGTATAATTACTGATAAGGAAGGATCTTTGCCATTTTGCTACTTGTCTTTTACCTCTTATGTTACTTTTCTTAAGTCTCCCATTACTGCCTTCTTTTGCATTGTGTAAATGTTTGCTTTTACATTTTGATTCCTTTCAAATTTTTTAATTTATAAGTTTTAGTTATTTTCTTAGTGTCTGCCCTGGTTGTATATAATTAATGTATTAATTTATAACAATTTAATTAGTAACATTTAGTTTTAACAGTGTACAAAATATTTTGTTCCTATTTGGCTGTGTCCCTTTACTTATGTTGTTGTTATTGTCACAAATTAAATCCATCAACATAAATGTATTATTATTTTCGTGTATAACTCTTTTATATCACATAGAAGATAAAAAGTTACAAACCAAAATAGAATCTCTTTCCGCTTTTCCCATTCTCATTTTATGATATAGTGCTTCTATTATGCTTTCAGATACTATTCTAAGCAGTTTACCAGTATTTACCTTAAGTTTTGGAGATAAAAACAGTTTTATAGGCAAGGAAAGTGAGGCATAAAAAAGACAGATAACTTGACGAAATCCATAGAAGTAATGCAATGCAGAGTCAGAAATCTGAACCCCAGTAGTCTGGCTCCAGAGTCCATGCTCTTACTTCATAGAGTACTAGTGTTCCTTCTATTACATTACAGCACTGAGTGTAAAATTCAGTTGGATACATAAAACATGTGCATTCATGTTGAAAATTCAGGATAGATAAATGAATACTGAGAGTCATTTGGGATGAAATGACTTGAGTGTGCTTGAAGGAAATTGGAACAGGGTGTTGAAAGGTTGGCTTTAGGAAGGATTTAAAAGCTAGACTTGATAATTTGGAATTTACAAGCATTAGGTAATCACTGGACATTTTTGAGCATAGAGAAACTATTAAGCATCTACTTTATATGTAAATATGCATATAAATCTAAAGACTAACTCCGACTGTACTGTAATTTAAAATTCCTAAAACATGGTGAAACTTATGCCAGTGGGGGTCAGATTGAAGTTTGATCTTTTGTATTGCCATATATTAAGATATGTTGGAAATGTGTTATAAAGTAATGACTTAAAATATGCAAATTTGGAGTTCCCCTGATGGCTCCATGGGAATGAATCTGAGTAGCATCCATGAGGACCCAAGTTCAAATCCAGGCCTTGCTCAGTGGGTTAAGGATCTGATGTTGCCATGAGTTGTGGTGTAGGTCACAGATGTGGCTCAGATCTGGCGTTACTGTGGCGTAGGCTGGCAGCCTTAGCTCCGATTTGACCCCTAGCCTGGGAGCTTCCATATGCCGAGGGTGCGGCCCTTAAAAAAATGCACATTAGAGCTGCTTATGGAAATGTGTTCGATTATATCTAAATGGTTGTGCTTCCTTTCAAAATCATCTCTGTATAAGAGGTGGAGTGGTATAATATGTACTTAATTACATGCTGTTTACAGTAGTTCAGATCAGCTAGTATTTTTTTGAGTTCTTATAGAACCAAGGTGGTGGAAGTATAACCATAAATTAGACCTGGTCATATTTGCAGTCCTTTTTCTTCTTTTTTTAATATTCTGTTATAGTTTATTGTGTCGATTATAGTCCTTTATGCTATATAGTAGTATCTTGTTGTTTTTCTGATCTATATGCAGTAGTTTGTCTCTGCTAATCCCAAACTCCTAATTTGTCCCTTCCTCACCCTTTTTCCCCTTTAATAATCATAAGTTTGTTTTCTATGTGTGTGAGTCTGTTTCTGTTTTGCAAATAAGTTCATTTGTATCTGTTTTTAAGTTTACTTTTAATTTTATTAAAGTACCTAGTTAATTTACAGTTGTGTGTTGATTTCTCCTGTATAGCAAAGTGACTCAGTTTTGCATGTATATATTCTTTTCCATTGTGGTTTATCACAGGATAGCGAATGTAGTTCCCTGTGCTACACAGTAGGGCCTTTTGTTTATCCTATATATAGTAGTTTGCTTCTGCTAATCCCAAACTCCCAGTCCTTCCCTCCCCACCCCTCTCTTGGCAACCAAGTCTCTGTTCTTTATCTGTGAGTCTGTTTTTGTTTCATATTTGTGTTGTGTTTTAGATTCCACATATTAGTGATACCATATGGTATTTGCCTTTCTTTTTCTGACTGACTTTGTTGAGTATGATAATCTCTAGGTCCATCTGTGTTGCTGCCAATGGCATTATTTAACTCTTTTTAATAGCTGGGTGATATTTCATTATATGTGTATGCCGCATCTATATTCATTCCCTCCCTCATTGGACATTTAGGTTGCTTCCATGTCTTGGCTATTGTAAATAGTGCCGCTATGAATATAGGGCTGCATGTATCTTTTTGAAGTAAAGCTTTGTCTGCATATATGCCCAGGAGTGGGATTGCTGGATCATATGGCAACTCTATTTCCAGTTTTTTGAGGAACCTTCATGCTATCGTTTTCCACAGTGGCTACATCTATTTACATTGCACTAACAGTGTAGGAGGGTTCCACACCCAGTCCAGCATTTATTATTTGTAGACTTTTTGATGATGGCTATTCTGACCGATAGATGGTAAGTCATTGTAGTTTTGATTTCCACATCCCTAATAGCGATGTTGAGCATCTTTATATGTGCTTATTGGCCATCTGTATGTCTTCTTTGGAGAAATGTCTGTCTGAGTCTTCTGCCCATTTTTTGATTGGCTTTCTTTTCCTTTTTTAATCTGTCCTCATTGAGTAGACATCTCATCTAGTTCTAAGGCTTTACATTCTGTCTGTTCTTTGATGATTTCCAGTTTTATATTCTTGATCCCAGTGTCTCCTCCTTTAAACTCACCTATCCAATTGTGTGTGGCATATATCCACTTTGATTTCTAAGAGACTAGTCAGACCTAACCTGTCCAAAACTGAACTAGATTTCTTTCTGTCCAGGCTGTTTCTTCTTCACTCTTCTCTGTCTTAGAAAGTTATATTACCTACCATTCATCCAATTCTCAGACCAAAAAAAGCCTAAGTGTCTTTCTCAACTCCTTTCCCTCGTTCTACATCTACTGTATCATCAATGCAGGTTGGTTTAATCTTCGAAATATATTCTATATCAATCCACTGCTTTCTGTAGTTTCGTAATAATGCTTTGCTCATAATCAATTATCTGCACAACGATCTCTTAAACTTAGTATAAATCTGATTGTGTTACTTCCACCACTACCCAAATGTAAAACTAGTGGATTTCTATTAAATTCAAACCCCAGTCATCTCACGATGGCCTCTGTGATCTTGCCTTTAGATCTCTGACCTCATCTCTTACTTTCCACGTTATTCACTTTACTTAGACCATACTAGCTTTCTTGCTGTTTCTCAGATATACCATCCTTCATACCATTTACTGCTTCAGTGCTGTTCCCTCTACCTGGAACGTTCCTTTGTCTTAGATCACTCACTTCTTTCAGTGCTCAAGAATTCAGCCTCCTAGTCTTCCTGACCTTTCTAAAAGCTCTCCTCCTTACTCAGTCTCTCCTCAGCATTCCTCACTGTTACAGTCAGGGTTTTTCAGGGCTTATTTGTTGCCCTGAAACACACACTCCGCCCCTGCCTCCCTCCTCCAAGACTGCTGTATTTTTCTTGGACTGTTTTTTCTTTTACTTAGCCTTACTATATACTGTTTATCATCATCATTTATATCATTTGTCTCCCCTGCTAGAAGTAAATTTTCCAGATAGGGACTTTTGTCTGTGTTGTTCACAGCTTCATCTCTAGTGACTGACTCATTGTAGACACTCAATAAATATAAATAAAATAAATATCTATAATCCACCAAGGATAAGAGGCTTAGAAACAGCAGAACTTTTTAAAAAGGTGAATTTCTGATCTCCCTTAGATTTTTCATATCTTTGAGAAAATACATAATGACAAAGGCTGTTAAGAATTCACTACAGCTTCTTAAAGAAATATAGTACTCACAGCAAAAAAAAAAAAATGCTTTTGGAAAAGTAGTGGCTGTACTTGCAAGCACATACTTATTTTATTTACAAACAGTGCTCATGTAGATATACTGACCTTGTCATGACTGAGTTCCTCTAAGGAATTGTGGCCCACAGATCGTGAACTTCGGGTGTAATTGACTCATTTCTAATCAACTTCAGATTTGCATTTAAATGGCTTTTTTTAAACGTAATTACTCTACTGAAGACTGTTTGATATAACAGAAAAAATGAACCAAAACTGCCCTTAGATTTCCAAAGAATTAAATTCATCTGACCTAGCTACTTACTACCTTTATGATCTTGGTTATTTAACATCTTGGAATTTCGTTTATGGTATAATGTATATAAATAAAATTATATGAAATCATTTTGGTAGTGTTCCAGCTGTTCACTATGTATTCCTTTTCCCGTTTAATGTATTATTACCACTGTTTTTTAGGACTTCATCTTTCTCAATTTATTTTTGTCTTTGCTGTTTACAGCTTTGCACAAAAAAAGTATCCTGTCATCTCTTCATGGGCCAGAGAAGCAAGCCATTAATTATGTTCTGGTTTTAGTTCATAGAAACAGAGACCTTTTGGAGTTCCCATGTGGCTCAGTGGGTTTAGGATCCAGTGGTGTCACTGCATCAGCTCAGGTTGCTACTGTGGCACAGGTTCGATCCCTGACCCAGGATCTTCCACATGCTGTGGATGCAGCCAAGAAGAAAGAAAGGAACCGGGGACCTTTTTCTGTTAGATATAAATTGCCCGTTTCATTTATTTCTTTTTCTTTGAGCCTTTGACGTGCCAGATACAAAAAGTAGTCATTAAAAGTCTTAAAAGGCTAGGTAAATAGGATGTAGGCATTAGGAAGGGTTTGCTCGTATTCATCCAACAAACACATACTGCACTTAAGGAACAGCCTGATAAGAAAAAGATGAATAGGCTCCATTTCTTTGCTCAAAATCTAATAGATAAAATGCCAAATAAATAAAGTACAGTTTACAAGTGATACAACTTCAGCATTGATGAGAGTGTTCCTAACTTTGCCTGGGTCTTAAGGGCTGAGATAAGGGATGCCTTAGAATTAACTAGATCAAGGGTTGTAGAACATTCTGGGCAGAGTAGTTGCTGTACTTAAAAGATACTGAAGTATTGGCATGTGTGTAATGATTGAAATCATTCTGGCCCGAGCATAGCATATGTAGACAAGAAATGGCAGGGAAAAACTGAAAAGGTAGTTTGGGACTACACAGACCCTCTGTGATCCTGCATATCAACCAGGAATTTGAGGTCTTCAGTATTGTCAATGGAAAGCTGTCAGAGATTTTTTTTTTCCCCCTTTGGCTTCTATGGCCACACCCATGGTATATGGAGGTTCCAAGGCTCAGGGTCAAATCAGAGCTACAGCTGCTGGCCTATGCCACAGCCACTGGCCTATGCCACAGCCACAGCAACACCCGATCCCAGTCGCATCTGCGACCTACCCCGCAGCTCATGGCAACACCAGATCCCTTAACCCACTGAGCAAGGCCAAGGATCAAACCCGCAACCTCAGATTCATTTCTGCTGTGCCACAACAGGAACTCCAGTCAGAGAGTTTTAAAACCCAGAAAAGATGAAAGCAATTTGGCAGCAGTCTGAAGGATGGATCCTGGTGCGTTTGGTGGCATAAGAGGATGTTTTAAATAGTCATTAAGAGGTGTTATTAGTAGATGGTGTGAAGAAGTGAAAAGAGCCTAGACATTAGGATCACTGCCCTGATTTTAAACCTAGGCTCTGCTTTCTTGTAGTTGTATGAAGATTTTTTTGTTTTCTTATATGTATTAGGTAGTCATAATACCTGTTTTATGATGTTCTCCTGAAGATTTCGTTATCATGAGTATGAAGCACTTGATACAGTGCTTGCGTAATACTAGCTAAGGGCTCAGTTATTATCTAATTACTGTCAACATGAATGACATGTGCTGTAATTATTAAGGTAAGAAATGGTGAAGGCCTGAACTTATGGATGGGAAAAAGAGAATAGATTTGGGTGAATCTTTCCTAATTAGAATGAATAGGACTGACTGATGTAGGAAAGGAATGGAATCATGACCAGCTGAGATTTGTAATCTGAATGACTTGGGTGAAAGGGGTTAGTAATGCCATTTTCCTGGTAAGGAATACAGGAAATGAGGGAATGGTTGAGATGAGCGGAAAGGAGTAGAGTGCTTTGGATTTGGAATTTTGGAGTTAAGTGGGATATGTTGGTGATGATATGAAGCAGGCAATTAGAAATAAGATCTAGAGTTTGGAGAGTTGTTAGCATATGCATGGCAGCAGAAATGTTTGTAAATCTTAATGGCAGAGCATTTATTTTAAACATTTCCCTTGTATCTCTACACTGCTGAGTTCTATATAAATACTTGATTGGTTGTTATTAAATGTGAGGTTTAGGGTGGCTTTGTATGTAAAAAAGGTAATGCATAGTTATTTTGGTTTTATTTTCAATGTTCACTTTATTTAAATTTATACATTTAAAACCTAGTACTCCTAAAATGCAGATCTTACTCCAAGCTAATTTCAACAAACTTTTGATAAATATTTTAGTTAACTTAAAAACATTTTAACCTGCAACTATAAATTTTAAAATTTATTTTAAAATTTATATTTTTTCTCTAGTCTTTTTAGGGCCGCACCCACAGCATACTGGAGGTATGGATTAGATCGGAGCTTTAGCCTCTAGTCTATGCCACAGCCACGGCAACACCAGATCCGAGCTGCGTCTACGACCTACACCACAGCTCACAGCAACGCCAGATCCTTAACCCACTGAGCAAGGCCAGGGATCGCACCTGCATCCTCATGGATACTAACTAGTCAGATTCATTTCCGCTGGGCCACTATGGGAACTCCTATTTTTTTTAAGTATTTACTTAACATGGAGTTCCTCTTATGGCTCAGTGGGTTACAAACCTGATAGTCTGTGAGGATGCAGGCTCAATTCTTGGCCCTACTTAGTGGGTTAAGGATCCAGCATTGCAACAAGCTCTGGCGTAGGTTGTGGGTGCAGCTCAGATCCAGTGTTACTGTGGCTGTGGTGTAGGCCTGTAGCTGCAAGTGCAGCTGCAATTCAACCCCTAGCCCAGGAACTTCCACAGGTGCATCCGTAAAAAGGAAAAAAAAAGGGAAGTTGACTTGCCAAAACCTCCTTAGACACTTTAAAAATTCTGTCAAATCAGAGCTGTAGCTGCTGCCTATGCCACAGCGATGCCAGATCCGAGCCGTGTCTGCAACCTGCAGCCAGAGCTCACGGCAACGCCAGGTTCTTAACCCACTGAGCGAGGCCAGGGATCAAACCCGCGTCCTCATGGATACTAGTTGGATTTGTTTCTGCTGAGCCATGACAGGAACTCCCCAGTTCTGCATTTTAGATTAAAAGTATAAATTTGGCGAACAAACCAGTTTTTCTTAAAACATTAACAAATACATATAATGATTTCGTTAGCAACTTTTTAACATAATTATACACTTTACAATTCACACATTTTTAAGTATAGAATTCACTATTTTTATTGTATTTAGAGTTGTGCGACCATTGCCAAAATCTAATGTTAGAATTAATACATTACCTCAAAAAGAAATGTGGTGTCCATTTGCAACCATTTCCATTTTACTCCCAGCCCTAAGAAATCTTTCTATCTCCAGATATTTGTCTTTTCTGGACATTTCATGTTAATGTAATGATATAGTATGTGATCTTTTTTATTTTCTGGCCTTTTTCACTTAGCTTAATGTTTTGAAGTTCATTCATCTTTACTGTAATAATATTCCATTATATGAGTATACATTTTATTCTATATTACTTCTTACACAAAACAGTTAAGGTTTAGTTCTCTGAAATCATTCCTATACTTTGTTCTAAAAAAAAAAAAAAAGTTCGCATTGTGGCTCAATGGGAAAGAATCTGACTAGTATCCATGAGGATGCAGATTTGATCCCTGGCCTCACTTAGTGGGTTAAGGATCCGGCATTACTGTGAGCTATGGTGTAGGTGGCAAATCCAATTCGACCCCTAGCCTGGGAACCTCCATATGCTGTGGATGCAGCCCTAAAAAAAGGAAAAGAAACACTTGAAAATAAATGAACCAAGCTTCTATCATAAGTTAAAAAAAAGAACAGCAGAATAAACCCATAGAAATAGAAAGATAATGAAACTTAAAGAGTAAAAACTAATGAGTCAGATATGTTAGGAAGATCAAGAAGAGTCAGAAGTGAATAGTGGGAGGGTGGCTAAGAAAACAAACCTGGTCAGACTGATCAAGGAATAAAAGACTCAGATAATGTTATGAAAATGAAGATTACAGATGAAAAAGAGATTTAAAAGACAAGGGATTTATAGCAGTATTTATAATAGCCAAAAGGTAGAGGCAACCTAAGTGTCTGTCCATCAGTGTGTGAATGGATAAACAAAATATGACCTACACATCAGTGGAATGTTATTCAACCTTAAAAGGGAATGAAATCCTGTCACATGCTGCAGAATGGATGAACCATGGGTATTTTGTGCTAAATGAAGTAAGCCAGTCACTAAATGACAAATACATACTTCATTATTCCACTTGAGGTACTTGGAGTAGTCACATTCGTACAAAGAAAAATGGTGGTTCTCAGGACTGGGTGTAGGAGGAAATAGGACATTACTCTTTGTTTAATGGGTCTGGAACCTCAGTTTTGCAGATTGAAAAATTCTGGAGATGGATGATTGTGCAAACAATGAAAATGTAATTAATGGTAAACTTAAAAATGAGTGAACTGGTAGATCTTATACTATGTGTATTTTACCTCAATTTTTAAAAAGGAAAATACTATCAACCATTTCTTTTGAAATTAAAGAAAAATATAACTTAGGGAGTTCCCTTTGTGGCTCAGTGGTTAACGAATCCGACTAAGAACCATGAGGTTGCGGGTTCGATCCCTGGCCTTGCTCAGTGGGTTAAGGATCCGGCGTTGCCGTGAGCTGTGGTGAAGGTTGCAGACGTGGCTCGGATCCCGCGTTGCTGTGGCTGTGGCATAGGCCGGCGGCTACAGCTCCCGTTAGACCCCTAGCCTGGAAACCTCCATATGCCACGGTTGCGGCTCTACATAAAGGCTAAAAGACAAAAAAGAAAAATATAACTTGCCAAAAATTGTCTCAAGAAGAAGTAAAAAGTTTGAATAGGTTCTATGACTATGAAGTACATTAAGTAGTTGAAATTATTCTGTCAAAGAGAATAACTCTAGTATACTTTACAATTTGGGTTCATCCCAACTTTTAAGGAAGAGGGCTTCCCAATTTTTGGTCACCTTTTCCAGAAAATAGGGAAAAAGGAAATATATCTCAGTTCTTTTTAGGAGGCCAGTTGCTGAACCCAAACAAATAAATTATAAGAAAAAAAATGGTAGATCAGTTTCACTCATAAAATAGATTAGACCTTCAGTAATAGAGTCTTCATAACTTTGTTTTATACTTTTATCATTGAATAATTCTTTTTTGATAGTTGTTGCCATCTGTTTTATTGCTTTCATACATGTGTCACTTTGAGACTGTTACAAGCTACATATTGCTGTGCCCTACCTTTTAGTAACCCTGTGTTTTCTACCACGGTACTGCTTAGAGACCATTAAATAGAAGATTCAAGATAGTATTCACCATAAGGAGGTTTTCTTTTTCTGCTTCTCTTTCCCTCCCACCCCCCCACCTCCACTTTTTTAAGTTTAAGTTTTAAAAATGTATATTCTTTGCTCTTTTCTTGTTCTCTAATCTTTTTTTTTTTTTTTTTTTTTGGCATGGTTTTCATGTCTTCAGATTTACTGTGCCTTATGAGGGCATTTCGTAAGTTGGTTTTTTAAATCACTAATTCGAGGTAATTTTTTCTACTTAATACCTCCATTTGCTTATTTTGGCAGTCTTTTTCTTTTTTCCCCTCCCCAAATACCTATTCTCCACTCTTTTTCCAGAGCAGCTTGCTCTTTTTTAAAAAATGCTATTCCACCCTAGTTTCGGTAGAGATACTATTTATAATTTGTCTCTAATTGCTAGTGTTTTTCCTTCATTAATTCTGTTTCCGTTTGGGCTATTAGTTTTGACTAGATTATTGTTTGTGTCTGGTCATATATTTTTCATCAGTGCTTGTGCTGGATAATTCTCAGGACGATAAGTGAGCCAGCAAATGAGCTTCTCACAGAGCATGGACCAGGAGCAGATGCTTAGGGAGAGAGGAAGAACTCTTAATGAGTGTATTTGTCCAGCAGGGGTGGATTGCCTAGAGTAATGAGAAGAGGAACCTGTTTTTTTTTCTCATTATTTATAGAAGTTCATTCAGACACTTTGGTTGTATGACACACTGAAATAGCTGGAATATTATCAATAAAAGGGGATTAATTAGTTTATATTCCCTTGGATTGAATATAAAAGATTATGTAACTTGGTACATTTTAATTACTCGTTTTAGTGCTTTCTTTTAATGAAGTTAAGTTAGGTATTGGCAAGTTAAAGCCCTGAGTTTTAAGCAAAGAACTACAGATACTATCAGTCTCCTCTTTGTTTATTAAGATATTAGTTGATGATTGTTAGCAACAAACATCTCTGAACTGAAATTTCATAAAATAATAATACTCTATTAAAGATTGAGCTCTTTTATACCAAGCACCAAGTTTTGCAAGATACCCAAGGGACCTTGGTTTGAAAATTGCTAATTTTCTGATATGCTCCTAGTTTTCCTTCAGTACCTCTGTCTCTCAGACTGATAGTCTCTGTATTGTTACCTCAGAGGATAGGTTCCCAAAATCCATGAACCATTGTTTTCATTCCATCCATAATATTTTCTTTATTTCAGAAGTACAGGCTGTCGTTTACATTAGTTGGCTATATATTTGATAAGTTCCTATCTTGTTACTTTTCATAACCTGTTTCTCCCATTTTGATTAGAAATAGAGTAGAGGTTATGATAAAGATTGATGAGGGAAAAATATTAATCTTCTATTTTTGAGAACTAGATTATTAAAATCAGAAGCTAAAAACCAGGCACATAGAGCCCTAATGTAGAACACTGTGGGAAACAGGAAGACCTTCCTTCCTAGACTTCTTGGAGCATTAAATCTCCTTGAGGAGATGAACATAAGAAAAACAAAAGCAAGAAAGCCTATGACAAATTTTATATTATAGAATACTTACATAGATAGTACTTGACATGTAACAAAAGGGATGAAACATAAAGTTGACATTTATTTAAAAGTGGGGAGTGATATGTTAATTTCAAGGATGAGAAAACTAGAAACCCAGGCTCCGTGAGGGCAGGCACCATGTCTGTTCACTGTTACCTGCCTACTCAGTACCTGCCACTGTCCCTGATAGATGGTAGGTTTCAGTTAATGTGTGTTGAATAAGCGAGTATCTGTTACTTGAATAAACTGAAGAGTGTCTTGGAAGGAGATAATTTATTTGGGCAGAAATGAAATGAAAAGGCTTCAGAAAATATTAAGAAGTAGAAATGATGGATGACTAAACACATTAGAATACCAGCCTGGCTGGAGCTGTATGAATGAGCTGGAATGTTCTGAGAAATACGGCTGTCATTGATAGGTTGGGGTCGAATTATAAATAGTTTTGATTGCTGGACTTAGGAATTTGGGATTTGCTTTTTAAACAAGGTGGGGTTTTTTCTGAACAGAGGTCACATTGTCAAAGTAGTCTTTTAGGAGTAGAGTTTAAAAAACATAGTGATTGTCTTGAGGTTTCAGTGAGGAAGAAACTGGAGACCAGCTTTGATTCCCGTTGCAGTATTGGATAGGAATTCTTTGTCCAGTAGTCATGCCCAATAAAATTATTAATATTTCTTTATATGTAATATATTACATGCAGGTGCTCCTTAAGCCCTGGTGATTGAACTTAATGACATAGCTGTCTTTTGCAGTATTTATTTAATTTTTTCCGTGGAATTTTGTTATTGATCTTCATGGTTTTTCTCTGAGATCATGGTATAAATTTTGAATACATTTGTTCTTGTTTGCCTTTTGTTAATGTCAGGCATAGCACATGAGACATTCCTTGTTGCTATGCAACTGCTAAATTCAATATTTAATATTAATAAAATGAGTGGCATTAAATTCAGTTAATATAGGCTAGCAAAATATAAACTTTACAGTGTCTGATCAGTATTTGTACTGTTTTAATGTATTGTTGCAGATATGAGCAAAAGAGAAGTGACTTGTTTATAGTTACTGTTTTGATCAAAATTAGTTATAGTTAAATCTTTGCATTTATGACCAGATTTTTTCTTGTTTGATTCTTTTTCATCTTTCCCTTTCACTGCTTTTTGATAGTGATTCGGTTTTTTATACTGTGTTTGTATGTTATTGATGAAATTCTTTATTTTCTTATTCTTTAAGATTGTTATCTTTTGTAACTAGAAAAATTTTATCTCTCAAAGCTTTTATTCGCTTTTTTTCTTCTCTAGAGTGTTTTTTGCTATACTTAGACTTTTCCCTTTCAAGAATTTATGTCAAGCATGCACATTTGGAATTTGTTATAACTTCATATAAACCCAGGTGAAAGCATATTGAATTTGTTCTTCAGGATAAGAGCCACCTATAATCCCCTTTAGTTATTTGCAGTGTGTACTTGGTACTTTAAAGATACTGAAATGCTTTCATTAGTATTTGTGAAGTCAAAAATCCATTTGGAGGGGGAAGAGGGCTTTAGAGTTAAGTCAGGCTATGGGTTTGTTTTTAAAACTAGTGCTGGTATTAGATTGGGGGGGGGGAGAGCTAGTGTTGAAAATACCTAGTTTGCAAGCCCAAGATAGACAGTATCTAGCGATTCCTTCTCATTCCTTCACCATTACCCCCCCCTTCCCTCAAAACCCTTATCCCCAAGTTCCCGCTGTGGTGCAGTGAATTAAGGCCCCAGTACTGTCTCTGAGGATGCAGATTCACTCTCTGGGCTCAGTCAGTGGGTTAAGAATCTGGCATTGCCGCAAGCTACAGCATAAGTCTCAGGTGCAGCTGGAGTCTGGTGTTGCCGAGGCTGTGGCGTAGACCCAGCTGCAACTCTGATTCAACCCCTAGCCCCAGAATGAGCATGTGCTACAGGTGCAGCCTTAAAATCAAAACAAAACAAAAAACCTCAGCCCAACACTTTCTCCTCCCTAGTGTAAAGAAAAGAGGCTATAGGATTTTAGTTGACAATGTTTTAATTCTAATAGGCAAATAATAAACAGGTATAGATACCTCCCATTTGCTTGAATGGGTAATTTGGTTTTGCTAATGCTTTTGGAATAATTTTGGTGGGAAGAATGAAGGAGAGTTGGGTAAAACAATTGATCCTTAATAATAAACGAAAAATCTAAAATCTAGAAAATAGTATAGAGAAATTAACTCTCTACACACAATGTAGATAATACAAACTCTAGAGGTTACTCTATTGAAAATGATGGGTTAATACTAAAGACAAATCCCTTACATTGCAGCTTTATTCTTATAACTGTTTCTGGGGACCATCTAGTCTAATCCCTTAGCTTCCAGACCCTTTATGGTGACTGTGTTGTGGTTAGGAAGTCTGTGTTTGTGGACCTCACATATCCACTTGGTTATTTTAAATTAGTGATTCCATCATTTTGGAACAAAAGAATACTTTTTAACAATTAAAAAAATTATAAATTCTTGGGTGATAATAGATTTTGTGACAAAATACATAGTGTCACAGACTGCAAGGAACTCAGCAACACTTTCTGTATTTTCTTAATTACAGTAAAATTTCTCTGCATTTGAAAAATAGTATATACACTGAATACATAAGACATATTCTTTCTAAAGGTCATGCTTAAAGGACATGGTTTCATGGACCTCATAACTAAATGAGGTCTGTGATACGTAGTTTGGGAACTGCTTGTACTAATCCATTATTTCTGTTATGTTGTATAATGGTACAATCTGATTCTCTTTCACATTTTCCTCCTTGCTCTTAATATTCCATAGAAAACACTGAGGTGGCAAAGATATTTTTAAGTTTTTTATTTTCTTTTTTCTACAAAAGTTTAAACATTTATGTACAGGTATCTTTGAATGCCTCTCCATGTATGTATAATCAGTGGATTCTACCTTCATAAAGGAATCCATGAATAGTTACTGTGGCAGTATGAACTAATTAACAAGTGTCTTTTTATAATAAAATAGCTTTAAAAAATTAATACAAATGTCGTTTTCAGTGAGGATTTTCCTTCTTCCAAAAACTGTTAGATTGGAGAACGTATTATCTTGGGTTGTATTCAGAAACATGCTATTTAGGTTAACCAGAATGTTTTCGAAATTTTGAAACAGTTTGACTCTTTCATTGAGGAAGGTGCCTTTCAAAATGGAGTTTGAAAGTTAATGTAAAGAGGTATTTGGAATTTTGTAAGATAATAAGAGATCTCATTAGTTTCCATTTCTTTTCCTTTTTTTTTGTCTTTTTGTCCTTTTATGGCCACACCCATGGCATATGAAGGTTCCCAGGCTAGGGGTCTAATCGAAGCTATAGCCACCGGCCTACGCCAGAGCCACAGCAACACCAGATCTGAGCCGCGTCTGCGACCTACACCACAGCTCATGGCAATGCTAGATCCTTAACCCACTGAACGAGGCCAGGGATCAAACCCACAACCTCATGGTTCCTAGTCAGATTCGTTTCCACTGTGCTACGCCAGGAACTCCAGT
Source organism: Catagonus wagneri (assembly GCA_004024745.2). Lineage (NCBI taxonomy): Eukaryota > Metazoa > Chordata > Mammalia > Artiodactyla > Tayassuidae > Catagonus > Catagonus wagneri. Next base: position 32,179,951 of record PVHT021183705.1, on the reverse strand, counting down.
TTCCATTTCTTCACTGGTTATTTCTGCTGTTGTTTTGTATTGTCCTTGAATGTGCACTAAATCTGTATTTAATATTAATCTTTGATAGAAATGCAAAGCCTCCTTTTTGGTCATTAACACTCTTTCCTCAGCATCCCTTCAATAACAGTTTGAGGATCCTTCAAAACTGGAAGAAAACACCATTATTTTTTCATACAACAAGACTAATAGTTACTTACTATAGGGAATATTATTGTAATGGTATTTTTTTCATCCTTTCAGGGTTTGAAAGTATTCTTGAAGGGCTGTTTGGACCTGCGTTATTAAAAGATCTCAGTTTATTTAAAGGTATTCAAAAGCTTTTTTTGATATTTCAAATTCTTCCTGGTGACATAAATGGTGCCATGGTGACTTAAGCCCATCTCCTGCTCTTATTCACAGTTTTGTGTGGGTTGAATCTATATCTATGTAAGCATTCTTTTCTGTATAGTTGATAGTGTGAACATATTTCTAAGGTATTTTAACTAATGAGCAATTATTGCAAATAAGGAACCTGTCTACTACCTAGTGAAGGGTGTTTTTGTTGTTAAAATAATTTTTTTTTCCTTTTTAGGGCCGCACTCACAGCATATGGAGATTCCCAGGCTGGGGGTCGAATCAGAGCTACAGCTGCCAGCCTATACCACAGCCACAGCAACACAGGATCCAAGCTGCGTCTGCAACCTACACCATAGCTCATGGCAACGCCAGATCGTTAACCCACTGAGCGAGGCCAGGGATCGAACCTGCAGCCTTTATGGTTCCTATTAGGATTCATTTCCGCTGAGCCATGACAGGAACTCCAAAATAAGTATTTTTGAAATTAGCTCTCATTTGTTTCCTGGAAAATGTTCTTTTGTGACTGTTAACTTGTTATTCCTACTATTTTTGCAGACTGTGAACCCGAAAGCATTTCTGATTGGACATTTGATGAAAATTGTCTGTTCTGTTGTTTGAGAAGAGATAAAGTAAAGGTAACCAAGAGACTTGTGAAACTTGTCTAGTGTGGTACTTTACAGTTTTTATTTTTCTAAAATTTTGGTTACTTTATTGGAGGATTTGTAGAAGAAGGAAGGTGTGGATTCTATATTTATTTATAAAGGACTTGATAGTAACCCAGTTTTGCAATTTAGACTTTCTAGTCTGTTGATTAGCCTCTTGAGCAAGCTATATCCCAACATGCATTGCTCTATTTACGTAGTTCACTAGGCAGAATAATTAACTAAGTCTCATGCTGTTCTGTTTATTTTAAATATAAACTGTATGATAATTCACATAACAGGAGTCATTTGTACAGTTATTAATTCATGTAGGTTTTTGGTGGACTCTGGTTTATGGTTTAGTAAAAGATGTTTCTTCATAATATTTGAGCATGGATGCTGTTTGTATTTCAGTTGTAGAAATTGGCTGTTCCTTTGGGCTTCTGTTTTATTGCTTTGTGTTGAACATATATAGAATTTTGGTTTAGAAACATTTCAGTTGTTGGAAATACTTATTAATAATTGGTTTAGTGTCTTATGTTTCTTCTCATGGTATTTCTCTTTTAAAGCTTTGAAAACATTTTGAATTCCTCTCCTCTCCCTTATACACTTCTAACTTCAAATCATTGACTAGGTTCTATCAGTTCTTCCTCATCGAATTTCTTTTTTTCTTTTGTTTTTTTTTGGTCTTTTTTTGTTGCTATTTTAGGGCCGCACCAGCAACATATGGAGGTTTCCAGGCTAAGGGTCAAAGTAGAGCTGTAGCTGCTGGCCTTTGCCACAGCCACAGCAACATGGGATCCAAGCCACGTCTGTGACCTACAGCACAGCTCACGGCAATGCCAGATCCTTAACCCACTGAGCGAAGCCACGGATCGAACCTGCATCCTCATGGTTGTTGTTGGTTTTTTTTTGTCTTTTTTTGTTGCTATTTTAGGGCCGCACCGGCAACATATGGAGGTTTCCAGGCTAAGGGTCAAAGTAGAGCTGTAGCTGCTGGCTTTTGCCACAGCCACAGCAACATGGGATCCAAGCCACATCTGTGACCTACAGCACAGCTCACGGCAACGCCAGATCCTTAACCCACTGAGCGAAGCCACGGATCGAACCTGCATCCTCATGGATCCTAGTTGGATTCCTTAACCATTGAGCCACAAAGGGAACTCCTCGAATTTCTTTTCTGTTTCCACAGTCATCACTATAATTCAGACCATAAGCATCATTTTTGGACTACTGAAATAGCATAAATGGTCTTTCTTAGTTTTCCTGAGTGTGTTAAATCCTATTAAACTCCTCTCCTCCCTACCTCTCCCTGAGCCTCACCCTTCAAGCAGTGGGGAAATGTTACCTTGAACTCAGTCTCCAGGGACTTTGCAGTTATCTTTGGGGTTCATTAACCTAATGCTCAGTGCCTCAGTACCCTCCACACAGTTCAAAACACTTCTTTTTCAAATGACACCCCACTAGTCTTCTATAGCCTTTTCTCTCAGCTAAATCGCCTGATCATTTGTATTAAACAATATACTTTTACTATTTGGACTGTAACATTTGCATACCCATTGTTCTTTAGTTTGAAATTCCCCTTGCTCTTATTCTTAGCTTAAGCACCCCCCCTTCTTATAAATGGTATACCTCTGCTCTTACTGCTGTTTGAACCCTTCACACTATTGTAGCAAAAATTGTCAATTATTTATCTATTAATATTCTGCCTTATTTTGTTCACCCTTTTCTATCTTTAAATCTTGTGTTCCTGACTACATTGTCAACTTCTGAAGACTGAACCATGATGTATGCTTCTTCGTACCCTTGCATGTAGCTGCTCTACCACTGTTGGCAAGTTGCTTTAAAATTGAAAGCCAGTTTAAGAGCTTCTTAATGTTCTTTTATGACATGTTTTTCTTGTTCAATACATGAAACAGTTGTTGCTGTGACTATCCAAGATGGTCTGTTTTCATTGAATTAATAAAGTGTATAGAAATTGATTGTGGTTTGGAAAAAAGACCAGAAAATTAAGCAATGACCAATGAAGTTAAAGCTCATCATTTTAAACTGAGTCTGTGTGTGTGCACCCATGTTGTTACTTTTGAACAAATTATTTAATAGGCATTTTGGTAGCATAGAAGAAGCCGACAATTAATTACCTTTTTTTCAAAATAGAATTGGGAAGAAAGCCGTTCTGTGTTCAATAATTGAGTATAATATATTCTTCTAATATGATTGAGTTTTCTATTGCTATGTGAGGATAAAATATTGCTTGAATATTTTCAGAAGAAAATACAGAAATAGCAAGGCATGAAGCCATGGAGTAGCTGCTTTATATTATTTGTAGTTTTATAATTTTTAGTTGGTATTCTAATTAAGAAGACTATTTCCATTTGAAAACCTAGCTAGATGTGGGAAGGCTGTTTTTCTCCTTTAAACATTTCACTAAATGTCTGAAATTTATGTTTTTTGGGGGGATAGCCGTAGTGTCTATGGGAAACAGGAAAAGAAAGCCTAGAAAATATAACTTATCAAGTATATAGCCTTAGTTGTGCTAGATTTAAAGCGAATGTGTTGCAGCTCTGCAGGCTGCAGCTCTGCGGGCACTTGGAGCATCTCATCTGAGAGGGACTGGAACATGAAAATTAAATGTACCCACTAGGTTGTAAGCTTGCAGTTTAAGACTGATTTAAGATTCCGAAAAAAGAATATTTGGGGAGTATGATAATAGCCAATAGGTGGCAGCATAGAGCACAGTGTTGGAATCTTGAGGTTGGCATGGTGAGGTATCTAGATGTTTGGAAAAGTTAGAAACATTCAGCTGATATTTAGGAAGGAGATGGAAATTATGTGTATTTTTTAGTTAATTGGATTTGCATTGGATACAGGCTGTTAGAATATATGAATACATTTTTCACATTTACTTTTAAAAATATCTAAGTAAAAATTATAAAGTAGCCTCTTTGGAAAACAGAACAGGAATTCTCACCTAGAGATTAGTAAAACAATTGCTTATCTTCACTTGTGTGGTTAGAAAAAATAATGTGTAAGGGAAAGAGTGACTTTTTTGGTTTGTTTTTGTTTTGGCTGCACCCATGGCATATGGAAGTTCCTGGACCAGAGATTGAATCTGAGCCACAGCCTCAGCTACAGCATTGCCAGCTACAGCATCGCCAGGTCCTTTTAACACAGTACACCAGGCCAAGGTCAAAAATCCATGCTGCCACAGAGACAACGCCAGATCTTTAACCTGCTGTTCCACAGCAGGAACTCCCAGACTAATTTTTTTTTTTTTTTTTTTGAGCATCTACTATGTACCAGTTACTTTTATTTGTTCCCATTTAATCCTCACAACAACTGTATAAAGTTGGTTAAAGACATCACAGTTTTACAAATAAATGGGAAAGGCCAGAGAGACTAAATTATGGGCAAAGTCACATAGCTGGAATTTGATTCATGTTTTTAGAATCCATGCATTTTGATACTAAAACTAGAAACATGAATTTGGAAAGTGGCAGAACAAGAATTAAGTAGTACTTTGAGTTCCCTTTGTGCCTCAGTGGGTTAAGAACCCAGCATAGTGTCCTCCAGGATTCAGGTTCAATCCCTGGCCCCACTCAGTGGGATAAGGATCCAGCATTGCCTCAAGCTGCAGTGTAGGTCTCAGATGCGGTTTAGGTCTGATGTTGCCGAAGCTATGCTATAGGCCTCCAGCTGCAGCTCTGATTTGACTCCTAGCCCAGGAACCTCCAGGTGCTCCAGATGTAGCTGTAGGAAAAGCAAATAAACAAGCAAGTAGCCCCCAGAATTACTCAGTTTGAAAGAGGGAGAAAAATACGAGTGTAAATGGGCATGAGTATATTTGAAATAGCTAATCTCAGCTGTGCTAGGAGTCTGTTAATGAGTACCTGCCTCCCTGCCTTGCTTGCTTTTTCCTTTCTTTTCTGATTGTTGGGCATGTGATAGGCACTCTAAAATATTTACTAAATCAGTAAAAAGTCAATATACTTACTTAAAGCTGGGGTATTATAATATTAATAGCTAACTGTTTTCAGTGCTTACGTGTGCCAAGCATATATACAAAGTTCTCTGTGTATTATTCATTCATGAGGATTTTATACTTTTTTTAACTTCTTTTTGAAAGAATTTTAGACATAAAACAGTTGCAAAAATTATAAAAAGAATTCCTCTGTACCCTTTACCCAGGTTCCCCAAATCTTAACATCTTGTGTAACCACAGTACAGTTAATAAAAATCAGAAAATTAACATTGATGCAATGCTATATTCAGCAAACCTTTCAGAATTCACCAGTTACCCCAGTAATGTCATTTTGCTAGTGCAGGAACCAATGTAGGATCACACTTTGTATTTTAGTTGTTATGTCTCCTTAATCTCCTTTAGTCTGAAATAGTTCTGTTTTTCTTTGCCTTTCATAACATTGACACTTTTGAAGAATACTGGCAAATTGATTTGTAGAATCTAATTTAGGTCTGTCTGATGATTCTTCATGATTGAATTCAGGTTATGCATTTTTGGCAAGAATTCCATATAACTGATGTTGTGTCATCCTTGCACCATCTTGGGAAGTACGTGGTGATGTTTCCTTTGACCACTTGGTTAAGATCATTTCTGCAAGTTTTCTCTACTGTAAGGTTTCTTTTTTTCCCTTTTGTATGTAGTAGGTCTCTTTCAGAGACATACTTTGAGGTTTTGTAAATATCTTTTCTCTTCGTACATTAAGGTTTCTTATACATTAATTTTAGCATTCACTGATGTATCTTGCTTTATCACCACTGTGGTGTTTATCAGATGTTGATTTTCTATATCTATTATTTCTTTGACTTCTATTAGTGGGAATCCTACTGTAAGGAAGAAGTTTACCTTCTCTATGTTTTTGTTTGTTTACCTATCAATGTGGACTCATGTATTCTTTTTTTTCCTATGGATTGTAATTTATTATAAGCATTGTTTATTTTGTAGTTTGAATTGTCCTAGACTTGGCCATTGAAAGCCCTTCCCATTGGCTCCTCATATTTGGGTTTTGGGTTTTTTTTCTTTACGTGTTTCTATCACTTCTTCACTTTTTTGGCACCAAAAAATGTTCTGCCCTTATCTTTGTTTTCTCTGTTCGAACCTGGATTTCTCCAAGGAATCTTAGTCTCTTTTACTTGGAAAATTGTATAAGAAATCAGGGTACTAGGTGTAATTGCTTCTAAAATGTCATTGCTTTTAGGCCTCCTCAGTTGTCTGAGCTGAAGAAATATGTATGTTTAATATATATACACGTACATTCTGTATTTTTTTCGGTATCTATTAGAAACCATCTTGTGAGGCTTTTATAATTGCAGGATTGTGTTTGATAGTATGATGAGCTGATCCAATTGTAGTGAGAGTATTGAAGAGGTGGGAAGAATTAAAAATTACTTTCAAACAAGGACTCACTGTATATTGCTATACAATAGTATAGTACTGTATTGAATCTCCTGGGATAGACCATGATGGAGAGTAATATTTAACCGTGGCACAGTGGTTAACGAATCCGACTAGGAACCATGAGGTTGCAGGTTCGATCCCTGGCCTCGCTCAGTGGGTTAAGGATCCAGTGCTGCTGTGAGCTGTGGTGTAGGCTGCAGACGTGGCTCGCATCCCGCGTTGCTGTGACTGTGACGTACGTAGGCCAGCGGCTACAGCTCTGATTAGACCTCTAGCCTGGGAATCTCCACATGCCACGGGTGTGGCCCTAAAATGATAAAAGAAAAAAAAAAAGCATGGGAACTATATCCAACCTCCTGGAATAGAGCATGATGGAAAATAATATTTAAAAAAGAATGTGTTACATATACATATACGGCTGAGTCACTTTGCTGTACAGCAGAAATTAACACAGCATTGTAAATGAACCATAAATTTTTTTTAAAAATTAGTTTATATTCCTAAAAATGGACTAATTCTTGCAATGAATCAATCTGTGGTAATGGCTGTTCTTACGTATGACTGAGTTAGAGATAGTTCTTGTAAAAAGCATAGATGTTTTAGTAACTAAGGATAGTGCAAGATAGGATGTTGTACCAGAATATAAAGAATATAAAAGTATCCATGCTCTTAGGTTTATAAGATTGTTAGAAAGTTTAGTGTTTGACTAACGTGTTAGAAAAATGTTTTAACAAGTTAGGATTTGAAATCTATTTTTGAAGGATATATAAGTCTGGATAGGCAGAGACCGGAGGGGCACATCCTGGGTGGAGCAGGACATTTGTTTTTGTAAGTAGCCAGCACTAAGACTAGAGTCAGATTGTAGATCTTTTTCATTGTTCGTGTACCCTCAGGAATCCTTTTTATATTTATCTTTAGTCTATCGTGTTCATTCCAAACATTTCATAATTTCCTGTTTCGTGAGTATACATTAATTAGAAGTTTAGATATATCCTTTTACATTTTAATTTTTTTTTTTTTTTTTTTTTTTTTTTTTTTTTTTTTTTTTTTTTTTTTTTTTTTTTTTGCCTTTTGTCATTTTATGGCCGTGGGTTTATGGCCGCACCCGCGGCATGTGGAGGTTCCCAGGCTAGGGGTCTAATCAGAGCTGTGGCCACTGGCCTGCGCCGCAGCCACAGCAACGCAGGATCCGAGCCACGTCTGCAACCTACACCACAGCTCACGGCAGCGCCGGACCGTTAACCCACTGAGCAAGGGCAGGGATCGAACCCGCAACCTCATGGTTCCTAGTCGGATTCGTTAACCACTGCGCCACGATGGGAACTGCTTAATTTTTATCTCTAATTTAATACATTGAAAATCTATAGTAAGAGGAGATGCTAAAAATCTAGTTATTTTTTCATTGTACTCTACAACATGTATTAATGTCAAATATATTGGTTTAGGTATATCTATCGCTGATTGATATGACTTGTCTGTCATCTTAACCTAGAGTACTACAGCTCAATGAAGCGTTCACAGTACCTGTGATATGAAAGGAACTGTGGAAGAAAAATATATCAATATAGTGTCTGTCAATTAGGAGTGAGAAAGAAGAAACAAATGTGAGAAGTTTAAAGGTTATTTATTTATGAGATTTAAATAGATGCAGAGTAGAATTAAATGGATACCACAAATTAGTACATGATTAATTACTTGATCAGTTAATTATGTAAATCTAAATTGCCAGACTTTATTATTTTTCCAGGGGCTTTTTATATAGATTATTTTAAAAGATTAAGGAAAACCACTTGACACAGTGAATCAGTGCTTAACCAAGATGAAATATCAAAGAGATTTGGGATTTGATATTTACTCATATGTATGTGTGTGGGGGGGTGTTGTAGTTCTTAAACATATACTCCCAATATATGGGCTCCTCCCCGCCAAAAGAAGACATACAGATTTGGAAAAACCATTAATTGGAGATTAACTCTACTCTGTATAATTTTATGTGGTTAGAAGTAACCAGTGTATTAGTCATTTGACAAATTTATTAAATGCCTGGTTGTGCAGTGAACCAGAAAGTATACTGAAGAAGTTAATAATGGATCCCTCCTTGCTTATGGAATGTTGTGGCAAATGCAATTAAAGGAGGTTTAAATCAGGGAGATTTAAATCCTCCATCCTTCATGCCCAGATCTAAAGCTCTGATGTAGGTAGATAGCAGTTGAGAGGTGCAGTAGATAGCACTGAAATTTCCTAATCAAAGAACTGGAATTCAACCTGAACCTCAGAAAGACCTGTGTTTTAGGGCAGTTAATTTGGTAGTTATGTTTAGGATGTCATAGAAAATTAGTGAAGGTTCTTATAATTATCCAGAAAATGAGCCTGAACTAGGTTCTTGACTGTGCAGATGCATAAGGAAAGAATGTATGTAAATAATCTGGAATAAAGCATTGTCAAGGAGTACCCATTGTGGCGCTGTGGAAATGAATCCGACTAGTATCCATGAGGATGTGAGTTCAATCCCTGGCCTAGCTCTTTGGGTTAAGGATCTGACATTGCTGTGAGCTGTGGTGTAGGCCCCAGACGTGGCTCTGATCCTGTGTTGCTGTGGCTGTGGTGTAGGCCAGCAGCTGCAGCTCCAATCTGACCCCTAGCCGGGGACTTCCATATGCCACGGATGTGGCCCTAAGAAAAAAGCAAAAAAGAAAAAAAATAGGATTGTCAAAACTTAAGGGATTACATGTATATAAAAATAAGAGAGCGTGAAGTTATATTGATGTTAGTCTTTCTAAGCCAGGATGACTTAGCATAATAAGTTAGTAGAGGCCGACAGAGGAGAAAGGGGGAAGGTATAGTGGCCAGTTTTTTTATGGTGAGGATAATGAGGGTTTTAGCTGGAAGCACTTTGCAATGAAAGTAAACATTTAGTTGGAAGTGTCCAGTAGACAGGATTGTGGAAACTGAGTTGAAATGAGAGGAGTGAACTGAATACATTTTTGGAGTGTTCCTAAATAGATAACAGGACTGGCTTATTTGAGCAGATGAAGTTTTGGTAAGGAGTAAAGCACAAAATACTAAGAACTGAACAAGACCTTCATCTTAAGAAGTAGGAATAACCAGATTGGAAGGAAGATAGAATCATAGAATAAATGAGTTGTCTATCTTGATATCTGGCATTTTTCTGACCCCATTCTGTATGATTAGTAGGCAAAAGGATTGTCATGTTTGTTGCTCTAATATGGTCTTCAATGCCATTTCCCCAAATAAGACCCTAAATGGGTTGAGCAAGGACCCCCAACATACTCTGGTGGGCTTTGAGAGAAGAGCTTCTCAGGAATACTGATTGTGGGAGCCAGACTAAGTCTGACAGGGTTAATGAATAACATGGGGTGTTGTGAGAATTAAGAAATGGATGTAGTCTACTGGTTTGAAAAGTTCTCAGTGTTTGGAGTGAAGAAAACAGGACCATAGAAAGAATGAACAGTTGGTTTAAGTAAAGTTATTTTGATGAAGAGGGAGAAGCACATAATATTTATACTTTTGGAAGAAAAGAAACTGGAGGAGAGGAGAAAATTAGTTTTTAAAAGGAGGGCTCAGCGGTAACAAACCCAACTAGTATCCATAAGGACTCAGGTTCCATTCCTGGCCTTGTTCAGTGAGTTAAGGATCCAGTGTTGCCCTGACTTGTGGTATAGGTTGTAGAGGCTCAGATCTGACGTTGCTGTGGCTGCCGGCTGTGGCCAGCAGCTGCAACTCCGATTGGACGCCTACCCTGGGAACTTGGCTGTGGATGTGACCCTGAAAAGAAATAAGAGGAGAGGGAAACAGATGAAGGCAAGAACCAACAAGAAATTAGTTTCTGATCAGGAGTTCCCATTGTGGTGCAGTAGAAACGAATCCAACCAGTAACCATGAGGTTTCAGGTTCGATCCCTGGCCTTGCTCAGTGGGCTAAGGATCCAGCGTTGCTGTGAGCTGTGGTGTACATCACATACCCGACTCGGATCTGGCATTGCTGTGGATGAGGTGTAGGCTGGCAGCTGTAGCTCCAATTCGACCCCAGCCTGGGAGCATCCATCCATATGTCGCAGGTGCAACCCTAAAAAAAAAAAAGAAAAGAAAAGAAATAGTTTCTGATCAGTCATGAGAGATTCTTACTGAAATTAGAATGCAGTCAGTGTTAACTATAGGATTTAACGGCAGAAATTAAAATGAGGCATTAATGCCTAAGTATAAGAATCCTGGTTACACTGGCTTGCTTACACTGAGAGCAAAGAACAGTGAGGAACTCTCAGCCATGAAGGCAGTGTTTGAAAAAATAACAAGGAGGAATAGGCTATGGTAACTTCACTCCTCTCACTTGAATTGCTGTTTGGTGTTTTCTAGTTATTTCAGCAACAAAAAAGATAGGGAAAGATTGCCTCATCCAGCAGTGCTTCTCTAAAAAATTCTTCGGTTGTTATTCTTTTTTCTGTTTTTTTCTAATTTAGATGTAATCGACGTATAACTTTTTAGTTTTAAGTATACAACATAATGGTCAATATCTGTGTATATTGCAGAATGATCACCACAATAAGTTTAGCTCACATTCATCACCTCGGTTACAGTTTTTTTCTTGTGATGAGAACTTTTAATATTCATACTTAGCAATTTTCAAGCATATAGTATTATTAAGTATAGTCACCATGCTGTATATACATTACATTCCCAAAACTTACTGATTTTATAACTAGAAGTTTGTACCTTTCACCACTCTCACCCATTTCACACCCTTCTGCCACCTGTTTTCTGTATCTATGAGTAGGGTGTTTTGTTTTTAGATTCCACATATAGGTGAGGTCATACGATATATGTGTCTTTCTCTGACTTTATTTAGCATAATGTCCTCAAGGTAGCAACCATATTACTGCAAATGGCAGGATTTCCATAAAAAGCTTAGTATTACTCCATTGTGTGTGTGTTTAGGTAGATAATTGGACCAACCACATTTTCTTTATCCATTCATACATCTGTGGACACAGGTTGCTTCCATATCTTGGCTATTATACTTAATGCTGCAGTGAACATGAGGATGCCTATATCTTTTTGAGTTGTTATTGTTTCTTTTGGATAAATATCCAGAAGTGGAATTGCTGGATCATATGGTAGTTCTGTTTCTTTGAGGGACCATCAGACCTTTTTTCCACATAAGTTGCACCATATTACATTCCCACCAGTAATACATAAGGACTTCAGTTTATCCACATCATTCCAATATTTGTTATCTTCCATTTATTTTTTGTTTTTATTGTCATTTTGATTTTCATTTCCTAATATTTTGTGATATTGAGCATCTCTTCATGTGTTTATTGTCCATTTATCATCTTTGAAGAAATGTGTATCAGTTACCTTGCCCATTTTTAAATCAAGTTCTGTCGTTGTTTAGTTATAGAAATTCTTTGTGAATATTAACCCCTTATGAAATCTATGATTTCCTGAGATTTTCTCCCAGTTTATACATCACCTTTCACTCAGTTGATTATGTCATTTGATAAACGGAAGTTTTTAAAATTTGGATGTTTATCTATTTTTACTTTTGTTGCCTGTTCTTTTGGTGTTATACCTAAAAAATCATTGCCAAATCCAATATTATTGAAGCCTCCCCCCGTGTTTTCTTCAAAGGGTTTTATAGTTTTAAGTCTTTGATCCATTTTGAATTTATTTTTGTATGTAATATAAGGATCCAACTTTATGCTTTTTATTTACATATGGATATCCAGTTTTCCCAGCACCATTTGTTAAAGGGTCATTGAATGGTCTTGGCACCCCTTTCAAAAATTATTTGGCTATATATGTGAGGGCTTATATCTGGGCTCTGTTCCATTCCATTATTCTATGTGTCTTTCTATTCCAGTACCATATTTTTTTAAATTGAAGTAACTGGTGTGTAACATGTAAGTTTTATGTATGCACATTGTATTTCTACTTTATATGTACACTACAGCATGCTCATCACCAAAAATTCAGTTTTCATCTATCACCATACAATTGATACCTTTTATCTGGTCTCTCCACCTCCTTCTTTCTCTGTTCTTGATATCTACATGTTTGATTTATTTGTTCATTTATTTTGTTTCTTTGGTTTTGTTTGTTATATTCCATGTATGAATGAAATCACATGGAATTTGTCTTTCTCCATCTGACTTATTTTACTTAGCATTAAGACCCTCAACTTTCATCTGTGTTGTTGCAAATGGCAAGGTTTCGCCTTTTTTATGGCTGAGTAGTATTCCATTATATGTAATAAAATATATATAATTTGTGTGTGTGTATACACACACACACACACACACACACACTGCATCTTCTCTAGCCATTCATTGATGCAGAGAAAAGGGAACCCTCATACACAGTCAGTGGGAATGTAAATTGGTACAGCCACTATAGAAAACAGTGTGTAGATTCCTCAAAAAATTAAGAATGGAATGGTATACCATATGATCCAGCTATCCTGCTTCTGGGTGTTTATCCAAAGAATTCAGAAACACTAATTGGAAAAGGTACATGCACCTCCATGTTCATGGCAGCGTTATTTACAATAGCCCAGATATGACAACAACCTTAGTACTGTATTGTTTTGATTACTGTAGCTTTTAATAAGTTTTGAAATTAGAGTGTGATGCCTCCAAATTTTTTTCTCTTGTAAGATTGTTTTGGCTGTTTGGAGTCTCTTCCAATTCTATATGAATATTAGCATAGATTTTTGTATTTCTGCAAAATACACCATTAGGGGAGTTTCCATCATGGCTCATTGTTGTTAACAAACCCGATTAGTATCCATGAGATCGCAGGTTTGATCCCTGGCCTCATTCAGTGGGTTAAGGATCCAGCATTGCTGTGAGCTGTGGTGTAGATCACAGAGGTGACTCAGATCCAGTGCTGCTGTGGCCGTAGTGTAGACCAATAGTACAGCTTCAATTTGATCCCTAGCCTGGGATCCTCCATATGTCGCGGGTGTGGCCCTTAAAAAAAAAAAATTAGGATTTTGATAGAGGTTACGTTAAATGTGTAGATGATTTGTGGTAGTACTGACATCTTAATAATATTAAATCTTAGCACTTTTATTTTTTAGTTATTTTTTCTTTTAAAAGCTTTATTTAGTTCATTTCTAAATTAAAATGAACAGCTATATATTTCACCCTTCTTATGTCAAAAAGCACCAGCCACTGTGGTTGAAGTAAAGGTACTGTGAATAATTAAAAAGTTTTACCCACTGATGCTGTTTTCAAGAAATTTGTAGTCTAGTGGAAGAGGTAATAAATATTTATACATAAATAAATATGATAACAGGTTATAGAACTAGTGCTATCAGAGCAGTATATGTAAAGTGCTACAGGAGTTTAGAAAAAGGCAAGATTACCCTCAGCAGCTGGTTTTGTGATACTGTTACTTCCAGTATGCAGTTGGTTCTCCTGTGTTTATAGTAATCTTGGGTATCTAAAGAAATCCACAGTCATTACTGAAAACAGATTAGAAATTTATTAAGTCTTTTAATTGAGACTGGGTTAAGGCTGAGAATTGGGATGGTATAAACTTTTAATTTCCAACTAGTAGAAGGATATAAGAAACCCTTGATATTGACGGTGTGGCTTGCATTTGTCTTTCAGTGTTTTAATAACTATACATATGTAATGGAAGAAAATTTATAGCAACAAATGCTGATTATAAATACTGGTGAATTGCATATAATGGTAATAATAGTCATTTGCCACTTGTACTTTAGGCTTAATTTCCATGTACAGTAACAATAATTAGATATACAGACAGGAGTCATTCATGGTTAAGTTTATTGTATATTTTCAATACTTAACCCCTTGGAGTTCCCGTCGTGGCTCAGTGGTTAATGAATCCGACTAGGAACCATGAGGTTGCGGGTTCGATCCCTGGCCTTGCTCAGTGGGTTAACGATCCGGCGTTGCCGTGAGCTGTGGTGTAGGCCGCAGACGCGGCTCGGATCCTGCGTTGCTGTGGCTGTGGCGTAGGCCGGCGGCTACAGCTCCGATTAGACCCCTAGCCTGGGAACCTCCACATGCGGCAGGTGCGGCCCTAAAAATGACAAAAGGCAAAAAAAAAAAAAAAATACTTAACCCTTGATAGGTATTCAGGCTTTGTTGTTTTCCTATTTTTTAACCTGCTTAACAAAATCGAAGATAACATAATGGTATATGGCAAGCATTGTAAACACATATTTGGTTAATGTAAAAAGCAGTAATTTACCTGAAGTAAGGTTTCTTTTTAGATAACTTATCTATGAACATTTAAAATAAAATATTTTCCCTAAGACTTGCTGGCATTTAAAATAATAAGACCTAGGAGAGTGGCATTTAAATCAATGAGTTACATCTTGTTAGCTCTTTTTTAGCTCATTGCTTGAAATGTCAGTAAGCCATGGGTAGCTAAAGGCCCATGGCTGTAACCAAAAGCCCATGTTCTACTTGGGTAGGCCTTGCTCACATAATTATTACAAAAGCTGCATACAGACGTATGCTTCTAATTCTTAGATTTTCTACACTATTTTTTAAAAACCATTTAAATTTGGAGAATCCAGGTACAGAGTGGGAATGGTATGAATTTAGACAGGAACAGCTCTAAAATGTCACCCTTCAGTTTTGTATCACACTCTTTAAATCTAGGCCATCTTGGAGTTCCTGTCATGGCTCAGTGGTTAACGAATCCGACTAGGAACAATGAGGTTGTGGGTTGGATCCCTGGCCTTGCTCAATGGGCTAAGGATCCGGCGTTGCCCTGAGCTGTGTGGTGGTCGCAGACGCAGCTCAGATCACACATTGCTGTGGCTGTGGTGCAGGCCGTTGGCTACAGCTCCAGTTGGACCCCTAGCCTGGGAACCTCCATATGCTGCGAGTGCTGTCCCAAAATGACCAAAAAAAAAAAAAAAAAAATATATATATATATATATAGGCCATCTTAACTTTTCCCAAGTGGAGCTTGTTTTTTCTTCATTTCTTTTCCTGAGGTGTTCTGTCTCAAAAAGAAAACCAGCAGCTTTATGTAAATGACCCCCCCCAGCCCATTCTTACCCCCCACAAAAAAAAACCCAAACTCAAAGGTGACAAACTTTAGAGTTACAGAAGAAACTTTAAGAAATGTTCGTTTTTTTTGTTTGTTTAAAGCTTAACTTTATTAACTGTTTATTGCCCTGAGAGCTAACTACCATGCTGATATAATTTTTGCTGATTTATTTATTTAGTAATGTCCTTGCTATTTTCGGGAACCAGTAAAGATACTTCTAGTTCTTAGAGAAATTTAATAATTCTATCAGGGGTCAGCAAACTGTGACCTGTTTCCAAATCCAGCTCATGGTCTGTTTCTGTAATGCCTACAAGCTTAAAGAGGTGATAGGGGAGAAAAGGGAGAGATGTTATAGAGACTGTATGTAGCCTGCAAAGCCTAAAATATTTGCTATCTGCCCTTATCAGGAAAGACTTTATTCTGTTTTGAGTATCTTTATCAGGTTGTTGAGACTAAGAGAATGCTGAAAGATGTTAAGTTCCACATCCTATTTATTATTATTTTTTTCTTCCTCTAACTGTGCACCGAGCAACAACAGAAGCAAATATAATTTAATGGCAAGACAGATGGGATTATAGGGAAGAGGAAGTGGAGATTTGTCTTGTGGAAGAAAAAAGTAGGGTTCAGCCTTTGTCCATCCTTACTTTTTTAAACTTTTTACTTTCAAATAATTTTATGTTTATAAAAAAGTTAAAAGGATAGCACAATAACTTTTATGTGCAGTTCACCTAGACTCATCATTTAACATTTTGCCACATTTGCCTTAATTCATTCTCATTCTTTCTCATGGATATTGCATGTAACACTACACATATTTTTTCCTGAATCGAATGAGAATAAGTTGCACACATCTTACCCCTCATAACTCTTTACTCCTAAATATTTTTGTGTTTCCTATTTCCTAAGAATAACTATATCCACTTACTTAACTGCACAGTACACTTACCAAAAATCAGGAAAGTTAATTTTGATATATTATTTAATCTTTGAATTTCATTTAAAATTTTCCAGGTGTTCCAGTGAATACAGTTTTTTACCCCTTCATTTAATCCAAAATCCAATTTAAGATCACTCACTGAATTTGATTTTCACTACTCTTTAGTGTCCTTTGATTTAGAATGGTTCCAGCCTTTTATTTATTTTTAATGACACTGACATTTTTGAAGAGTAAGGTCATTCATTTTGTAGAATGTCTCTTGATTGAGGCTTTCTAATTGTTTCTTCATAATTAAATTCAAGTCATTATCTTTTATGGTAATATTAAATAAGCGATATATTCTTGCCAGTGCATCACATCATGAAATGCACACAATGTCACTTTAGTAGGTGAAGTTGACTTTGGCAAGGTTGATGTCCACCAGGTTTCTCCACTGAAATGTTACTGTTTTTCCCCTTGTGATTATTAAATAGTTTACAGACAGATACTTTGAGACAGTGGTAAATATCTTTTCTTTATCAAACTTTCATCATTTCAGTTTTAGTATTGATGATAATTTCTTGCTGGAATAAGTCTTTTCTCTCATGATTTGAAAACAGTGATCTTGCTAACTCCATCATTTCTTCTGTATACCCCCTTTTTTTGTCCAGTCTATATACAGTTTCATTAGCAAAGAGCAGATATTGGGCAATAATCAGCCTACTTATCTTCATTAAATGCCAATGAAAAAAAGATAGAAATGCTACCAGTTCATGGCCACTGGCATCTGTTCAGTATACTGTGCGAAGGAGCGGATGGCAAGTAAATGATATTGTTTTTAACCTGAATTGCTTGGAGAGAAAGATAACATGAGTTTTTGAAAATGTGTCACATTTCTTTGTGACTCTGAAAATGTAAAGATCATTTCTTTGATTTCAAGTAACTAGTTCGAGAGTCAAAATTCAGTGGTACATTCAGTATCTAGTATCTTCAAAACCCTGAATCTATTCTTAATAATTTTTATTGAGGTAATACTTATACACAATAAAATATATCCATTTTAGAGCACAGGTTAATAGATTTTGGTAAATGTGTACAGTTGATAACTGCCTGCCAGCACAGTATAGGACAGTTCTCTCACCTGAAAAAGTTTTCTTGTGCACCTTATTAGTCAGTCCCTTTATTGTGGATCCACAGACCCAGGCAATCACTGTAGTTTCACCGTTTCTAGAATTTTATATGATAGGAATCGTATGGTATATAGTCTTCTGTTTTTGACTGCCTTCACTTTTTTTTTTTTTTGACTTTTTAGGGCCATACCTGTGGCATATGGGGTTCCCAGGCTAGGGGTCGAATTGGAGCTGTATCCGCTGGCCTATAGCAACAGCAACTTCAGATCCAAACCACGTCTGCAACCTATACCACAGCTCACAGCAACACTGGATCCTTAACCCAACTGAACAAGGCCAGCGTTCGAACCTATATCCTCATGGATACTAGTCAGATTTGTTTCTTCTGAGCCACGACAGGAATGCCCTACATAGCATAATTTTTAATATTCATTCTTGATTTTGTATATGATTTTTCCTTTTATTGCTGAGTAGGTCTATATAGCATGAATATGCCACTATTTGTTTATCCATTTTCTTTTTATGGACTTTGAATTGTTTCCAGATGTTGGTTGTTAGGCTTATTCACATGTAAGTCTTTGGGCATATATTTTCATTTCTCTGGAATAAATGCCTAGAATTGGAATTACTAGGTAGTATTATAAAATACTGTCATATGTTTCACCAAAGTGACCGAACTATTTTGCATTTCCGTTAGTAGCATATGGGAGTTCCAAAGTTCCACATTTTGCCAACATTGGATATTGTTGGTCTTTTTAACTTTAGTCATTCTAGTGGGTCTGTAGTGATATCCCATTGTGATTTTAATTTTCATTTCCCTGATTACTAGTGATATTGAGCAACTTTCTCTGTACAGAGCTATGTGAAACACTGTATAAAATTTTTACCATTTAAAGAAACTAAGTTGTAATACTTATTTATGTATTCTATATAAAATCTCTTACCAGTTTTTTCTCTTAAAATTCATGTTTTTATGTCCTGTTCAAAAAATCTTGTCTTAATCCAATGTCAAACACATAATAAAATTTATTTTCTTCTAGAAGTTTAGTGATATTGACTCTTAACAATTTGATTTGTGATCTATTTCTAGTTAATTTTTGTGTGTGGTGTGTGAGTTGAGTGTTGAGGTTTATTATATACTGTAAAATAATCAAGTTCTAGCACCATGTGATGTGAAGACACTCCCTCCCCCGTACTCCTGTAAGTGTATTTCTGGACTCTGTCCTGTGACATTGAACTATATGTCTGTCCTTACACTAATACCACAATGTCTTGATTGTTTTATCTTTGTGTCTTAAAATCAAGAAGTACAAATACTCTAACTTTGTTTTCTTTTTCAAACTTGCTTTATTAATCTACGTCCTTGACTTTTCTATATAAATTTTAAAATTAATTTAGCAGTTCTTCAAAGAGCCCTTTATAATTTTGATTAGGATTACTTTGAATCTGTAGATCAATTTGGAGAGAATTGACACATTAACAATGTGGAGTTTTCCAGTTTATGATCATGGTTTATCTCATCTTTATTCATATCATCTATAATTTCTTTAAGTGTTTGTTGTGTCATTTCCCTTCAGCCTGAAGAATTTCATTTTAGCATTTCTAGCAGTACAGAGAAACAGGATTTGTAGAGAAAATGTAGAAGCTTATCTGCAAACATCTTTGGGCTGTTTTGTTTCTTTGTCATTTGCAAAAAAGTAGTAAAAAATGATAAAAGAATATATTGTATGAATTATGTAGTTTGAAATAACCAAAAGCTTAATAAAGAATTTGAAGTCTTTTCTGTTAATTGCGACCCACTCAGTATTACATCTTTTTTACTATTTTGGGTGATGGGTCATTAGACTACAAAGTGTTGATGGCTTGCTGCAGCTCCCTTTTCTTCTACCTCTCCCTACCACCCTCACAGCTCCCTTAAAAGAAATTTACTTAAGAGGATGTTGGAAAATTTGACATAAGCTGGTGAGACAACCAGAGAACATAGCGACTGAAGATAGATGACCTATATTTTCCCTTGAAAGCCGTCTACAGAATTAAGCTTTAAGTTTCTCCGCTTTCCCTCCCTTCTTCCCTCCACATTTTGCCAGTGTTAGCAGTTAGTAAATAAAGGAAATATTCTTTTCAGGACAGTAAAAATATAAAATAATAAGTATGTGGGAACTATATGAATAAACAACAGAATTGTACTTTAGACCCATCCATTAAGTCCATTTGGTTAAGTATAAAGCAGTTCCTTAAAAGAGAAAACTAAGTATTTTAAAAGATGTTTCTTCTTCCTGAATTTCTTTCTAAGTATAATACTATTCAGATCAAAACACGTCTTTGCAGAACTGATTTTGGTAGGAACAGAACTGACTGATTGATTTTAAATATAATCAAAAAGAATAGGGCTAGAATTGCCAGAGCATCTGGGAAAATATAAATAACAAGAGGTGTAACCGTTTCAAATACAAAGACTTATAAATATGTAATAATTTCTAAAGTATGATACTGATGTTTTTTTTCAGTTCCTTATTAAGGAGAGAGCTTTTAAAAAACATAATGACTACTCCTTACCCGAGAGCTACAGAATCAAAAGGTCCGGGAGTATGTTCTAGGCATATATACTTTTAAGAAGCTCACAGTAGATTCTGGTATGTCAGAATCACCTCTGGCTATGAACTAATCAGTCTAGGTAGATCAGTTCCTAAATTCTGAAGGGAGGAACTTGTAGGTGATACAAATTATAATTCTGTCTCCAGCTTTATTTCCTCTTTATCTCTGGGCCAGGAACTTTTTTTCATAAATAGGGATGATAAATGCAAAGAACAGTGTTTTTTTTATTTACAGAAGAGTATGTCACATGTTATTATTTTTTGCCACACCATGCATGATGATTCCTTTTAGAATTTATATGTGGGGGAGAAGAAATGACATGAATTGTTTTATTTAACTTCATATATCCTGACCGTTAATTAGCTTTTTTAGCTCTGTATTGTAGGAGGGTTTTTTGTTGTTGTTCTTGTTAATTAATTTTGGTATACTGATGTACAGTGAGAGAGGATATTTTGTTTATACATCATTGCTATGAATTTTCAACTTGGTGACCAGATGCACCTGAAAAAAGTATGATTTTGTGCTATATTTTTCATCTTTGGTTATTATTCTGGATTTAAACAATCAAAACAACTGTTTAACTGGTAAAAATTATTTCAAAGCATTTATTTAAACCTGGGAAATAATTATCGTAAGGGTATATAGTAAATGGAGAATCATTTGTTTTTTTAAAAAAATCTACTAAATCTCAGTAATAACAACAAGAGTCTGTAGCATTTGAGCCATGATCCACTGCAAACCATTTTCCTGGACCCTGTTTGAGGAAAGCTCTACTCTGAGCAGGAGGGACAGACCGTGGGCATATTTTATACCTTCTGGCTTCTTACTGCAAAAGCTTTCATCCAGGCAGTTGAGGTCAAAGGCCTAGGGCTTCCTTCCCTCACTTAGCCTTTACCCTGAGTTGAAGTCTACTCTAGGCACAACAGGCTGAGCATACTAGGTCTCAGTTGCCCCGGGGTAGGCCTCACTCATAAGGCAGAAGTTCTGTGTCAGGAGGGGTAGATCATCTGGCACCCCCACTCATAGAGCACAGATGTTACTCTGAGAGAAGTAGGTTGCTGTCCCAGCCCCCAGTTCCTGTACACACAGGTTCTTCCTAAAGGAGGCCTTAAAAGAACAGAGAACTTTGATAGCTCTCCCAGTACTGACTTTATTTGGAACAGAGCTTGTGAAACAGTGTTGAAGATTATCTATATCTTTGTGATAAACATCTATAAGGATGCTGCTGGTAGCTCCTTGATACTAGCAGCAAAAAGTGACAGGCAGACAAGTTAGAAGTTTAAAAGAGAGAACCAGAAAAAAAGGATAGCAAGGAAATACCTTCCTGGGGTTGTAGCAAACCTCACAGACCCTGACTGACCCTGAAGGGAGGCTCCACTTTTATTGGATCAGATTGAGGTGCAGTTTATGCCCCAAGGTATGGCAGAACAGAACAGTTTAGAGACTAACAGCTGGTTGTATGATACCACTGCAGGAGATCCACCAGAAGCTTATAAAGGGAAGACCCGAGGGAAAAGCTGCCAGAGAGCCCAGGTGACAGCATTCTCTGAGAAGTCTGTAACTGTAACTATATTCTGTCCTAACAACAGAGCCCCCAAATGCACAAAGCAAAATGTGACAGAATTGAAGGGGAAAATAAACAATTCAGCAATAGTAGTTAGACATATCAGTAGCCCACTTTCAATAATGGATAGAGCATCTAGGCAGAAGATCAACAGGAGATGGAAAACTTGAACAACACTGTGAATCAACTAAACCTAGCAGACATCTATAGAACACTTCACTCAACAAGAGCAAAGCATTCATTATTCTCAAGTGCACATGAAACATTCTCCAGGAGAGACCATATGCTAGGCCATTAAAGAATTACTATTATACAAAGTATGTTTTCCAACCACAGTAGAATGAAATTAGAAATCAGTTACAATGGAAATGTGAGGAATTCACAAATATGTGGAAATTAAAGCAATTCTAAAAAATCAGTGGATCAAAGAAGAAACCATGAAGGAAATTAGAAAATAGTTTGAGATGAATTAAAACAAAACCGAAACATACCAAAACTTATGAAGTACACCTAACAGTTTAGAAGGTAATTTGTGACTGCAAATGCCTACATTAAATGAAAAAGATCTCAATTCAGTGCCCTACTGTTTACCTTGGGACTGAACAAAAAAAAAAAGCAAACTAAACCATAGGTAAGCAGAAATAAGGAAATGATTAAAGCAGAAGTAAAGTAGTAAAATACAGAAATAGAGAAAATCATGAAAACCAAAAGTTGGCATTCAAAAAGATCAATAAAATTGATAAACCTTTATCCAATGCTGGTCAACATATAAAGAGAGAAAATTCAAATTATGAAATCACAAGCAGAGTAGGTGATACCAGTATTGACCTTCTGGCAATAAGAAAGATTATAAGGAGAATACTGTTAATAGCATGTATGCAAAAAAATAATTTAAATGAAATAGATAAATGCCTAGAAGGACACAAACTACCAAACTGGCATGAGGAGAAATAGAAAATCCCAACAGACCAGACGTATGTTGCAGGTTGAATTGTGTACCTCCCAAAAAATGTAATGTTGAAGTTCTAACCCCTGGTATCTGTGAATATGACCTTATTTGGAAATGAAGTCTTTGCAGATGTAATCCAGTCAAGATAAGGTTATAATGGATTCAAGTGGGCCCTAATTCCAGTGATTGGCATCTTTTTAAGGGGAGTTGGAGAACACAGATACATACACAGGGAAGAAGTCTGTGTAAAGATGGAGGAAGAAATTGATGTTATGCTGTCACAAGTCAAGAAAATCAAGCATTGCTGGAAACCAGCAGAAGCTAGGAAGAGGCAAGGAAGGACTCTTTCCTAGAACCTTCAGAAGGAGCAAGCCCTGGTGATGCTTTGATGTCACACTTCTAAACTCCAGAGCTTCAAGAGAGTAAATTTCTGTTGTTTAAGCCACCCAGTTTGTGATGATAGTTATAGTAGCCCTAGGAAACTACTATGACCTAGAACAAGTAGAGAGTGAATTAGTAATTTGAAAACTTTCAGCAAAGGAAAGCCTGTAAGTAGATGTCTTTACTGGTAATTTCTAGCAGATATTTTTAAAAGAACCAATACCAGTTTTTCATAAACTTTTCTGAGATATAAAGAAGATTTCCTCATTCTGTGAGATCAGTATCATTTGAAAATCAAAACCAAAGACATCACAAGACAAGAAAACTACAGAGCAGCATCACTATTCTGCAACCATATGCACCAGTATCACTGAAAAAAATCCTCAACAAAATATTAGCAAACCAAATCCAGCAACATATAAAAACTATTAAACACCATTACCAAGTGAGATTTATCTCAGGAATGCAAGATTGGTTTAATACCCCAAAAATAAACTAATGTAATACAATGTATTGATAGAATAAGTGGCAGGAACCACATCATCGTGTCAATAGATGCCTCCCAAAAAAGCATTGGATGAAATCCAACACCTTTTCATCATAAAAACACCCAACAAACTGGAATAGCAGGGAACATCCTCAACCTGACCTACAAAAATACATAGCTAGTTTTATACTAAATGGTAAAAGAGTGGACAATTTCACCCTAAAATCAGGAACAGGACAAGGATGTCTACTGTCACCACGTCTGTTTGGCATTGTATAAGAGGTTTTAGCCTTGACAAATTAGGCCATAAAAAGAAACCAAAGTTATCCATATTACAAAAAAAGTAGTAAAAGTTTCTGTTTGCAGATGACATGATGATGTATATAGAAAATCCTAAGAAATCTACAAAACACTGTTGCATTTAATAAGCCAGTTCAGCAGGGCTGCAGAATATAGCATTTTTTAAGAAATGGTTGTTACCAAAGGGGGAGGAACAGACTGGGGGTTTGGGATTGGCATATGCACATTGTGGTATATGGAATGACTGACCAATAGGGACCTGCTGTGTGTGTAGCATAGAAAACTGTACCGGTATTCTGTGATAATCTAAATGGGGGGGGGTTGAAAAAGAATGGATGTGTATATATGTATAACTGAATGATTTTGTTTTATAGCAGAAATTGCTACACTGTAAATCAACTACATTTCAATAAAACCTTTAAAGGATAAAAAATTAAAACTTTAAAAAATGGAAATAAAAAATAATTGTATTTCTATGAACTAGCAATGAATTCTCCAACATGGAATTAAGAAAATTCCATTTATGATAGTATCAGAAGGAATAAAATATTAGTAATAAGTTTAACAAAAAGTGTAAGACTCATGCAGAGTAAATTACAAAGCATCATTGAAAGAAACTAAAGAAGATCTAAATTAATGGAAGACATCACATGTATTGGAAGTCTCAATATTATGGAGATGGCATTAATCCCCAAAAAGATTTGTACATCCCCTGTCAAGACTGTAGCTGATTTCTTTACAGAAGTTGACAAGATGACCCTAAATATGAAAATTCAAGGGAACCTAAAACAGTCTCATAAAATAATTTCAAAACTTACTATAGAACTGTAATGGTCAAAGTAGTGTGTTACTAGCACGAGGATATATAAATATAGATCAATGGGATAGAATTGAAGTAAAATTTATGGCCAGTGTTTTGGTTCCCCCACACACAAAGAAAGTTGGACCTCTTCCCTATACCATACACAAAAACATAGTTGAAATGCATCATAGACCCAAAACTAAGTTGTAAAACGGTAAAATTTTTAGAAGAAAACATAGGAGTAAGTCTTCATGACTTTGGGTTAACCACTAGTTTTTTTTACAATACCAAAAGCACAGATGACAAAAGAAAAGACAGGCAATTTGGGATTCATTAAAATTAAAAACTCTTGTACTGCTATAAACAGGAGCATCAGTGAAGTGTTAAGAAGGCTCACAGGTGGATGAGAGAAAATATTTGCAAACTATCTGATAATGGATGTGTGTCCAGAATATATCAAGAATTTTTACAGCTCAACAATAAAAAGTTAGCCCAATTAAAAACTGGGCAAGCTATATAAGTATACATTTCTCTGAAGGAGATATTTGGCTATTAAGCACACGAAAAGATGCTTGAAATCATGAGTCACTAGGGAAATGCAAACCTAAATCATGAGATACCACTTCTCATATATTAGGATAGTTGTAATAAAAAAAAAATAATGAGTATTCATGAGTGTGTGGAGAAACTGGAATCTGTTGGGAATATAAAATACAGCTACTTTGGAAAATGGTTTGGCACTTCCTCAAAATGGTAAACATAACTATTACCCAGAAATCCCACTCCTAAGTATATATACAAGAGAGATGAAAATATGCATCCACACAGAAACTTGTACGTGAATATTAAAAGCAACGTTATTCATATCATAGACCAAAGAAAAGTAGGAACAACCCAAAAGTTCATTAATTGGTGAATGGATAAAATGTTATATATCCTTACAGTGAAACATTATTTGGCAATCAAAGGCAGTATTGATATGTGCTACAACTGTATAAACCTTGAAAAACATTATTGGAGAAAGAAGTCAGTTGCCAAAAAAACAAATATTGTATAATTCCATTTATGTGAAATTTCCGGAATAGATAAGTCTTACAGAGGCAGAAAGTAATATAGTGGTTGCCTAGAGTTGGGGGAGTGGGGAGTGACTGTTAATGGATACAGGGTTTTCTTTTGGAGTACAAAAATGTTCTAAAGTTAGATTATAGTGATGGTTCCACACCTGTGTGAATATACTAAAGAGCGTTGGATTTTATACTTTAAATGGGTAAATTGTATGGTGTGTGTTGTATCTCAGTAAAACTGTTTAAAAACAAATAGGTGTGACTGTAATTAATATGAACCAGCTAAAAGTAAGCTGTATATATCAGAGTACAGGTTGATAAAAGTGGTAATTTTTGATTCAAGAAAGAACCTAGCATTACTGAATGTTAGGTTAGTCTACAGACATACCACCCTAAATGCACCCAGACTCTGAATGCTAGGATAAATGCTCAGTGTTGATTTAGATTAGAAAGTTGCCTGAATGCTACATTAAACGTAGTTTAGTGTAGATACTCTGTTCAAAGCCTAAACTGACTGGGTGTAGGACTGAGGACTTAAGTACAGTTATTCCATGTAATGTGTGATTTTTAAAGGTCAGTAAACAATGAAATGGCATTAAAGTATAACGCAAATGAGACTTTTATTGAACTCTTTATGTTCCTGATACATTTTAAGTGTTAAATCCGTATCGAAATTATTTTATTTGTAATTCATTTCTTAAAGATACTTTATTAGTTTCTTTAATCCATGGAAGAGAATGATGGGAAATATAACTAAAATAGAGGTTTTTATAAAAAGACATTACTCATTTTCTACAAGACTCATGTAGCAAACTTAATATGTCTTGCATGGAAATGTTAAAGGATTGTTTTAATTCAAGTATGCAAGGGAGTTCCTCCTATTGAACTATTTGTTTACAATATGTAATTGATGCTAAATGTGTTTTTGTAAAATACATATTTTTGTTGCACTGTTGACACAATTTGGGTGATGGAAAAACCATAGAAAAGTGATTGCAAATAACATTGGGCTATTTAAAATTTTTGAAGAATCATTTGTGGATTGTAACATGCCTTCTTGTTCACTTTTCATTGTGCCAAGGTATGTCCCATATTCTTACTTAGAAGACTTGATTTTTCATGATATAAGTAAATGCATGTGTTGATACATTGCAGATATATGAAATAAATTATAGGCACGTGAACTTAAAGAACTCTCAAAAGATGTACTTTGTTTTAATTTATACTCTATTTTCTATTATCATAGTTTATTTATTAGCTGTGAGAGTGGAAATAAGTGCAAAAGCATTGTCAACTTAGTCCAGTGCTCCTGCAGTCTGAGAGCATAATCTGGATGTCTCTGGGATGAGTCTAGTGCAGCATTTTCAGATTTTTTGATTGGGACCCCCATTTTCATTATTGCAAACATGAATATGCCATACTGAAATGTTTACCCTTAAGATACTGTATTGTTTAAACCTCATAACATGCGATGCACTCTGTTTTTTCAATTTTTTCTTCTGGTGCTGGTATTGACCTTTTAATTTCACAACCCACTAAATATTTAAAAGCTATCATTTGTAAAATAGTACTCTAGGGACAGAATTATGAATTTTTGAGTTTTCTTCCTAATGGCCCTCCAAACACAATGTTTGTTTTGTGTCTGGAGAAGACAGATCTCATACATGCAGGGCAAACATGATTCTCAAGTGAGATTGTGTTTAAGGTATCTTTTTGTCTAAGTTGAATTGTCTATGACTGTTATAGTATAATAACTGATATATTTGAATGCGCAAAGAAATTTTCCCTTTGGTTATTACAGTTTAATTAGAGTTAATCTACAAATTTAAACAAAACTCATAATCAAAAATCGTCATTAAAAAAACACCCAAACCATATTTTTATATTCATTTTGCTTTTACACTTTTTGTGGAAATAAATATTATCCTGACTTGAAGTTTTAAAATATATTATTTGAATTAAATTCATGTGTATTATCTGTTATTAACATTTATTTTTTGATTTTGGATCTGTGTTTTTGATATTTAATGGCGGAAGATTTTTGTGCAAATATTTCACCAAATATTTTTGCAGGGACACTTAGTCGGTCTGGATGAACCAGCTTCGGGAGCTGGGCAAGAAGCTCTGCTTAAACAAGAGCAAGCAAAAATCATTCGATTCGAGAGACAAGCAGAAGAGTTCCTCAATGCAGTCTTTTATAGAAAAGGTTGGTTCCAGTGAAGAATGACATTTAGCATCTGCTTGTCTTATATAGTAGTCTCCTTAATTTCACTGTTATTTTTCTTTTCCTTTTTTTTTTTTTCTTTCGGCCGCACCCACAGCATTTGGAAGTTACCAGGCCAGGGATCAAATCTGAACCACAGCTGCAACCTGTGCCATAGCTGCTGCAATGCCGGATCCGTAACCCACTGCACCGGGCCGGGGATCAAACCCAGGCCACCTCAGAGACAACACTGGATCCTTAACCCTCTCTGCCATAGTGTGAACAGCTCGATGTCATTTTAAAGAAGAGATAGTTTTTTAAATGTTTTTCTTTAATGATAGTATACTTTATAATTCTCTGTATTCTTTGGTCAAGTTAAATTTGGAATAGGGTGAGGTAACCCCTCTCGCTTTTTTTTGCTGTGCATTGATGGTACCAAGTAAGACTTAGTTAAACAAATTTTAAAATTCTTATAAAAGTCTGAAAATAATAAAGTCTCATTAGTTCTATATTTTGTTAGACAAATTTTCTCATATAAATAGTCACTGTTTTAATCACTGATAACCATGAAACCAACTGTGTGAAATTTTAGTAATTCCTCGTTGAAACTTAATTTGGAGGAAAAAGTTTAGTTACACCTTAAAATCAGATTTGCATATACTTTATTTTCCCTCCTCGATATAGCCTTGTTTTAGTAAAATTTTTAAATTATTAAAATTAGAGAACGATTCATTATCATATAATTAAACTTTACCTCATACATGTAAGGTGGCTCATTTAATAGCTCACCTTTTTTATTTTTTAATTTATCTATCTCCTTATAATTTTTGTATATAAAAGCATAATTGCCATTAGTCAACACCTTCAGGATGCTTCCCTTCATGATCCATTGTAGTGAACAAGAGTCTTCAAGAAATGTTTTCTGAATGAATTTGTATTCCTTAGTTATGCCATTCTAGTTTCAAGATGGAGGTTACTATAATGGGCTCTAAAGAAGTTGTTTTTGTTTTTGTTTTACAAACTTCTGATAATACTGAATATCCTTGTTTAATCTTCAGCAGAATCAGTGATTCCACTTTAATATTTCTTCATATGTTCTAGTTTATGCCTTATTCCTTTGGAAATTCCCTTCTTTGCAGAGTTTGAAGGGTGATTTTTGTACACTAGTTAAAGGCCTAATAAGTATAAATTCTGATGGGTTGATTACACTGGGAGACCAGCTGAGCTTCTGTTTATTATGATCAATATTTTCAAAAAGGAATATGAGGTGAAGTTTTATATAAAATTAAGGAATGTATAAGGTTTTTGTTTTCAGAAGCACTTTTTCTTACATCAAATTACCAGGTAAAAGGAAATCTTTGAGTACATCCTCACTTCTCTTTTAATACCCTCTAGTACTCTCTGACCTAAAGCTCCCAACTGAGGCTTCCATGCTCACATACATATCATTTCCATGAAGTACCTTGATTCCAAAATTATGTTCCAAGTAGTTTTATGAACATTTGATTGTTTTATTAAAGTAACTAACATTTAATGTATAAATGAGCAGTAGATCAGTTCTGTCAGTTTATTAACTAAGTAAAATATTTTTCCAACTCCTCTGCTGCTACTCCCCTTTAGGATGTGTACTGAGTCATAGTCATTATCTGAAAGAGGAACTCCTCTTCCTAACTTACATGGAAAAACCACTTTCATCTACTCTTTTCTTCAGGGGAGTTAATGAAGTTGATCACAAACAGATTCCTGAAGAGAATTCTAGCCTCCTTCTCTATTAGTCCTATCCCTTTATCATGTAGGAATAACTTAGGTTAAAGTTCTTATAAGTTCTCTTATGTAGAAATGAAATTTGGGGGCATACACCTTTAGGAGAGGAGTTCTTACCTTTGAATCAGTCTTAGGGTAGACTTTGAAAGATGAGAATCTCCTGAAATTGTTTGTAAAGTGAAATTCGTGTATTTGTATTCTGACATATGATGCTCAGAAAAAGGACTATTGCTTTGCAGTTGGAAGTTCCCTCTTTATGTATTTATGTTGCTTTTAGTTATTTTATTAATCCTCTTGGAAATGTCTCAGATGGGCATTAGTTGTCTTCCAGTTAATATCAGAAATGTTCAATATCCAAAGATATGACAGGCAATTTAATCTGAAGAGAATATTTTGTATTTAATAAAGAAAATATTTGGATTTAGTTCTTTGTTTCCAAGTATCGTTATGTTCTAAATAATTGAGTATGACCAGGTTTTATGTAGCTAGATAGAAACATGGATACAATGAAAGTAGGCTTTGTAGTATGGACCCCATAATAAATTCCATTTGAACAGTATACTTTCTGCTACTGTTGCAGTCATTTCTTTTCACCTTGCTTTGTGACTTGTCTCAGAAATTTTGATAATTTTTAAGTTAGTTTTGCATTTTTTAAAACATGCAGGTGGCTGTGATGTAGCCTTCATGTGTTTTTCTGTAATTTTAATTTTGACCTGCTTTGTTTTTACTTGACTTAGTTGTGCATAATCCCCTAATCATGACTAGGTTTATAGATGTTATGTTTTAAGTAAATGAAAGACTGAAATGTGTTCAAGAAATTTTTAGAAGATGTAGAAATTCAAGTGGCAGAGATGTCATCAATTCAGAAACAGGAGTTTCCTGTTTATGTTAGTTATTTAACGAAAAGACAAAATATGCTGCAGGCTTTAAAGCTCAAAGGTAGCAATTTGTGGTCTTTATCCAAAAATCTTTGACTTTTTACAGGTCTCTCTAATATTTATTAATCTTGTTAAACACAGAGACATCTCATAAATTACTTCATTCTGCTTCCTGTTTGGAAGCTTTCCTTACATATGACATATTCTCCAACTTTTCATGGGATAAAAAGAGTAATATATCTTGAAACTTGAAAGTGTATACAGTCTTTCATTTGGAGGATTGTATGCTATGTAAGCAAAAACAGATCATAAGTAGAAAGTTAAATGATTATTAATAAGAAAACCCAGTAGGTAGAGAGATTGAAAAAAAAGCAATAGATGGCTAAAATATTAAAACATTTAAAGGACCATTATTAGTGATTGTCGTGACGTCTGAACCTTACCTAATTGAGTACCTTTATTTTTAAGCCACCTAGCATGCTCATAATCTCTATTTATAGAGAGGAAATTTAAGATTAAAAGTACTTCTTAGTCAGACAGAAATGTTATTGGTAGAGCAAACCTCATTAAACTCCAGAGAATTAAATAAATATTCTGACTTTATAATCATCTCTGGTATTGAATATTTGTCCTTAAGAAAAAAAAAATTGTTCTTGGGAGTCCTGTGTGATTTTAATATTCATTTTCTGTGGTAATTTTAGATATTTATAGTATTTAGTCAGTTTTTCTCTAAATTTATAAATCAGAGTTCCTTAGAGCTCCAAAATATTATGGGTAAAGTAATTGCCCTTCTATGGTTAATCTTTAAAAGACCAAGGAAACTTTAAAAGTCTCAGAAGTGTGAGAAGGAAGTATAAAGGTCATGGGTGGAACGTTAAGATCAGGGGAAAGTTTTAATAAAGGATCTACCATTAACCATCTGTACAAATTTAAAGAGGCCACTTACTCTTTAGATCATCTTATTTTTTTAAGAACTATTTGTTGATTAATTCATTTATTACTCAGCTCACACGATGGTATGCTTTATACCAAGATTAGGAGCTGAGTATACAGGGGTAAACAAATAATCTCTGTTCTCAAAAAGCTTTTGGTCTCCCTGATAGTATTAATGACAGAGATGTTATGGTAATTTACTAAAACATTTTCCCTTGTGTTTTACTTTCAAAGGCCCTTCCAGTACTGCAAATTCTATGAGTTAATTCATATAGTCTTTATTTTTAAATTAACATTGATTAGAAATTAATAACTTAAGATTTTTTTTTTATTTTATTTCTTCCCTATCCTGCTCAGTGTAGGTCAAGTGTAAAGAACTGGTGGAAAATATATGGTCTTAGGCTTTTGAAATTTAACGTTTAAACTCCTAGCCCAGAGGTTCTGAAAGTGTGGTCCCTTGACTAGCAGCATCTAGAAGCTTGTTAAAAATGCCAGTTCTTGAGCTAAGTTACTACAACTGCTGAATCAGTAGCTCTGGAGATAGAAGCCAGCAATTTGCTTTTACAAGCCCTCAAAGTGGAAAGTGGATGCCCTAGCCCATCATAGAGCTTAATACTGTCTCCTTTTATAATCTTGGTATGCCTTCAGTCTTTTAACAAAAAGGTAATAAAACCTCATGAACTGAGCATTCCATTCTAAAGTAATACAGGAAGAGATGGCTGAGGAGTCTAGGGGAAACTAGATGTGATCTATGGGTGGTAAACAGGGGTGTAATTATTTCATTAAAAATGGGTTTTGGGATTTCTGTATCAGGTAAGTGATTCTTGCCTACAAGATATACTATTTGTTATCCCTTTATTTGACTTCATAATCGGGGGTGGGGGTAGTGTTTAGAAATAATTTTATTAAAATTCTATCTTTTAAAATCTGCAACTTTTGCAAGCCTAGAGATTAAAAATACAACTCTAAGAGGGAATACTATTTTTAGGATATTGCATTTTAAGGAAAAAAATTGAAATTTTGTTTGCTTGAAAGCTGTCTCTTTTTAGTACATTGTCCCACTTTAAAAGTAAATAAATCTTTGTTTACAGACAGTCCCTGGGTCTCCGACCCCAATATTCCCCTAGTGGCCCGTGAGATCATGCAGCGAATGATCCAACAATTTGCTGCTGAATATACCTCAAAAAATAGCTCTACTCAGGACCCCAGCCAGCCCAATAGCACAAAGAACCAAAGCCTGCCGAAAGCATCTCCAGTCACCACCTCTCCCACGGCTGCAACTACTCAGAACCCTGTGCTCAGCAAACTTCTCATGGCTGACCAAGACTCACCTCTGGACCTTACTGTCAGAAAGTCTCAGTCAGAACCTAGCGAACAAGGTATGGTTTGATGTCAAGATCTCCTCTGTCCAATTAGAATACTTTTAATTTGGGGAGAAAAAAAAAAATACTGGCACGTAGGGCACCAGTAGCAATGAGATAAAGACTAATGTGATTTTTAAATTATTCTTGACTATGCAGTGATAGAGAAGTATAAAGTGGTGGCTACCTTACCCCAGTAGTTCATAGTCATGATTTATGTACCACTCAGGAAAGTTAGATGGTTATAGTTGTTACTTGATATTTATATAAGCATTTTACACTTTCCAAAGCACTGCCATATTTGTTTTTTAAAACCCCTTTGAAAAATTAACTTCCCCACCTTATCCATCAGTATTTAGGATTAGCACCTGAGAAGTAAATATGCTTTGTTAGATAGAAGAAATTATACTCTGCAGATGAGATCATAAGGCAAAAATATGTATTATTTGCACTTTAAAAAAGGAACTAATGGAGTTAGAAATAATGAGAAGACAGACCCACTTCACGTTAACTATAATCGGTATTTTCTAAATACACCAACACATACCTACATGCACTGTATTATGAACTAATTAAAGTATTTTGAACAGGTAATCTATTGGTGAGGATCCTAATTAAGTGAAGAGGTTAAGAGGGTATTAGTTTTGCTTAGGAGATTTCTTGAGTCTTTGCAAAGTTACTCTCTTAAGTAGATTAAATACTCCTGCTGTTTTGTGATCTCATTTTACCTTTAATTTCACAAAGATGAAGTGAGCATTTCAACTCTGCCATTGGAACCACTACAAATCGTAAATTGGTGATATTAGATTGGTACTAATGAGATTTTTACTGCCATTGAGATCTCATAAGAATGTGGACTTCACTGGTGAGAAATACATGTTTATTCTGCAAAGTAAATTAATTCTGATAAGAACCTCTTTGAAAGAACTTTATTTTATTATAAGTCATTTATGAAGGATTGACACTCAATGGACTGACTTTAGTTGCTTATTAAGGGATGTTTAAAAAAAAAAAGTAATTTCCCATTGCCTTTTTCCTCTTTCTGTGTGGTGAACAGCAATCAAAATCCCTAGGTTCTGAGAGAAGACCTCCTAGTTGTCCTGTGTTCACATTGATTAGTGTACCTTTGGTTACCATGTTTGTAAAGTTGTTCTTTTCTACTTTATTGAGGATTGTTTTCTTTAACATAGATTGGTAGCTTTCATTAAAAATCTGTTTGCCCTAAAATCACATCACAAGCTTCAGTTTTACAAAAGGAGAGTGAGGTTATATGTAAAGTGTTAATAATGGAGGTTAACATACAAAGATACAAGTTAGTCTAATTTAACTTCTTACAGCTAGTGTGGTGCTTGAGAAGTATGTTATACTGACAGACAGCATGCTCTTACCAAGAGAACTGGAACTAGATGATAGGATTATAGTGTATAAACTTCAAATGAAGCAAAATTTTAAAAATTCTATTTCCTAATGAATTTTACTGTTTTCAACTTAAATCACAGTATTTTCAGTGGTAGGTTTAAAATATCTCACCTGTTTGATTAGACAGACTTCCAAAATAATATTGTCTTTGGCTGGAAATATTTTAAGCAGTGCATTTGGTTGTTAGATATCTAATTGGGTTAGGTGTCTAATTTAGTTCTATAAAATTACAGTTACGTTTTTAGAACTATTAGCGGCTCCAAAGGACAACACTTGTCATATATATGAGTTGTAGACTTTTTTTGGTTTATAAACTGAGTTTCATATTTATTTCTAACTGCCTGAAATAGGGAGTTACAGTGTTTGTTCTCAGATACAAGTCCCAAGTAAGTTCTGTATCGGGGTGGTTTTTAATGTAACTAGATAGCAGACCTCTCTTCTAGCCAACTGAAAATCAGAGGCATGAGTATTCTCTGTTTGGATTGAATGGCAACTTTGAAAGTTATCCAGATTCTGAGTTTTCTTTTCTAGTTATGTCTAAAGCGGCAAAAAGTCTTTTGGGGAGAAGAAAGTCTTCTGATTTTATGTTCTAATAACATGAATTTGTGATTTGGTGTAGCATCAGTTAAAAAAAAAAGCAAAAAAAGGTCAACCCCACCTCCTCCCAAGACTC
Organism: Catagonus wagneri; assembly: GCA_004024745.2. Classification (NCBI taxonomy): domain Eukaryota; kingdom Metazoa; phylum Chordata; class Mammalia; order Artiodactyla; family Tayassuidae; genus Catagonus; species Catagonus wagneri. The sequence goes on along the minus strand of PVHT021183705.1, from coordinate 32,145,062 downwards.
CCAGTAGTATCAAGACTGTTTCATTCTTCTTTCTTTCCTTAAACTTTGCCCGTCAATTTATAATAGCTTATTAATCGAAAAACCTTGCCTTTATAAATATGAGCAAGTAAATTTTGAATCTCTGCTGATTTTCCCTAAAAATTCAATCCAGATATACAAGTTTTTTGCAGATGTGTTTAAAGAATAATTAGGACACATACAAATTATAAACAGTTAAAAACTGGTTTATCCTACATATCTTCTATAGTATATATGTTTAATATAACCATATAAACTTATTTTCTAAAATGACTTTTATATTAGTTTAAATTTTCTAAATCTAACTTTAATGTACTCTTAGTGTTTCAGGTAGACTTAGCTCTTGAGAAATTTGGCTTTATGATTTGTATAACATTGTGACATTATTCTCATGCTTTAAGATAAATTTAGACATCTTGTAGTTTCATTGCAGAACTTCATACTGTGTAAACTGCTATTTCTAATATATCACTGTAGCTTAATGTCTTTAGTGTTAGGCTTTACATTTTCTTTTGCCCTATTAATAATAATTTTCTTTTGCCCTTGAAGATACTAGATATAATGGACTTTGTTAAATTTATGTTACTTTATTAATGAATTGGTTTTGTAACTCAAAATATTTGGTTAATTTTATCTGTCTAGTTAACTAAGCCTGCTGCTTTGACATTTTTATCCTGTTCAGGTTATATTTGCTCCCAGTTTTTAATATCCTCAGGTGTTTCTTTGTGTCTCTACAGACGGTGTACTTGATCTATCCACAAAGAAAAGTCCATGTGCTGGCAGCACTTTCCTGAGCCATTCTCCAGGCTGCTCCAGTACTCAAGGGAATGGGTAAGGGGAAATATTTGTGGCCTTCCACAATTTTATAGGGGACAGTTTATCAAAGATCAATGTCAGTCTCTCTTGTATGTTTTAAAACTTAATCCTTCAGAATAATGCTCTTACAGGTGGGCCTTTAATAAAATTGCTTTTTAGTCTGTCAGTCAAGTGAAAGCACAATCTGTGAAGTCTAGAATTGGCAAGTGTAAGTCAGTTTTGCCAATTTAGTACAAATAGTAGATAATCAGGAATGATTATTAGTAATCATTCCTTACTAATGATTCTAGACTGACAAGAATGTCTTTGGACTTTTTGTTGTTGAGTGTTTGGGAAAGTGAAACTCAAGCTAAATAATTCCAGAGTTCAGATGTAAAGGCAGTATTATGTGTACTGAGGTTGTTGAATGAAAATCGGACTCCAGTATTTAACTTGTCATCTCTAATTGAGTATGGGGGCTGTTTGTTTTTTTCTCGTTTGTTGGTTTGGCTTTGTTGATTTGAACTGCAGTTTTAACTCTGTATAGCAGTTCAGAAAATAATTGCGTGTGTTTTTGTTTTTAATTAAATAAAACTGGTTGTAGATGTTGATAGAAAACCATCTTATGCTGCCAACACATTATTACATGCTCAGTTTTGAAAACTCTTAGCATACTAAGTGATTTTTTCTGACCACCTAATTTTATAGTGTAAAAATTGTCTAATTTCTCCATGTGTACATAGTAACCATTTTTAAAAGTCAGGTATTAATGAAGATGCTTAGATGCCATATTGGGAAGGCATTTCCGTAAAACTGTGTTATGAACAAATATCAGCTTCATCTAGATACGAAAAATAACTTTTAGTTAATATTTAGGTTTAACTTTTAGAATATCATCATGGGGGAGTTGTTGGTATCAAAGGAGTAAATAGACACTAAATGGACTAACCTTTTTCGAGTTATTCTTAATTACCTTCAAATTGAAGGATTCCTTTACTGACTTCTAAAATGCTCCCTTTATTTTCTCTAAAATTCCGTCATCTTCCTTTTTCTCTCCTCCTTTATTCAATCTAAAAATAACTTATTAATTTAATCCAGTATGCATGGTTTACTGATCTTTTTTTCTCAGGCCCTTTTTTTTTTCCAATGTAGTTTATACTAGATATGTTAATTAAGTCATTATGGTCCCAAATCATTGGGTTCCATTTATGTATCAAAAAAACTTTTGTGTAATTAAGACATGTAGAAAAGGCCAAAGTGCTCTTTGCGTAAATGCATCCCTTGCTTAAGATTCACTTTAAACTTGGCAATCAGGTCCATGTATTTATGGTTGAAATTGCTCTCTTTGTCCCTCTGAATGGAAAGTAAGTGTTTTCATTGTGGTAGTGTGTTCTGGTAGACAAAAGCACCAGCAGTACTGCCCATCTTTTAGTTGAGTTTTATCCATATTATGTTATTTACTTATGACAGCAGAGTCCCTATAGACCTTTAGAGAATATAGTTGGTTTATTCTTATTTCTGCAAAGTTCCACTTTTGTGCCTCGTTAATGTAATTATTCCTCTTGGGCATGCTTTTACCTTTTGCCAGTTTTATCACTGATAATCTTTGTTGTAAAAATGAAAACCTTATGAATTACCTTTGTGTAAGTAGTTTACTTTTTTAAACATTATTTGCAAGTTATCCACTTGAAATTTCAAAATTGATGTTTGGTATTTTAAGAAGAAGGGTTTTTTTAAAATAAGAAAACTGCTTAAAATTGTGTACTTCTGGCAGTAATTACTTTGAGTAGAACAGGTTTTGGGGAAATTAAAGGGCAGTTTCTTTAGAGCTTGGACGGTTCCAAATGGGGAATTAGTGGTACTCATGTATCTGCAACTAATAGTGTTTTAAAATGAAGAAGTGTGGTAAGTTTTAATTCGATGGGTATTTTGGTTTGTTTTGATTTGGAGTTTTTTTCCCCTTTGGGGCTGAAAGCCGTATTTTTCCCCCAAGCAAAATAAGAAATGTCATTTGGAGTTGTTTGATTTTTAATAATGAGCATCAACTTGTTTGTGATATAAATGAGCAATTATCTATGGTTTCCACCAGTGTAAATTGTTCCAGTTTTATAGCTGGTTGTCATGAATGTTGAATATGCTGCATTAGAATAAATAATTTGGCTTACTCTTTTATTACTGTGCTTGTTTAGTGGTAACGTCACATTGGTAACACAATTCTTTGTAGATCTACAGAGACTTGATGATTACTTTGTAATTAATAATTAAGGTGCTATTTTCAGACAGTTGCGCGAAACTTTTTCTCCGAAAATTTGTGAACCCAACCAGAGACCAGCTGACAGGTTTAATTTTTCTTTGCCCAAAAGCTCCTGGTTTTTTTCTTTTTCTTTTTTTTCTTTTTTTCTTTTTCTTTTTCGTTTTTTGTTTTTTTGGGGTTTTTTTTGTTTTTGTTTTTTGTGAACAAGTTTAAAACTAACTGCTGAGACCATTTTTTTTAAATTTTAGAGAAAAATAAATAAATAACACAAAGTGATGTTACCCAAGCAAGGCCTTCTAATAAAGGAGTGGTCCCCTCACCCATCCCTCCCTACCTGTGCAAGTCCTGCTCACATCAGTTTCCTTCCATCCAATTAGGCGACCTGGGAGACCCAGCCAGTACCGCCCAGACGGACTTCGGAGTGGTGATGGGGTACCTCCAAGAAGCTTACAGGATGGAACCAGGGAAGGTTTTGGACACTCCACATCACTCAAAGTTCCACTGGCTCGATCCCTGCAGATTAGTGAAGAACTACTGAGCAGAAACCAATTGTCCACAGCTGCCAGCCTTGGGCCATCTGGATTACAGAATCATGGACAGCACTTAATATTATCCAGGGAAGCCTCTTGGGCAAAACCACATTATGAATTCAACCTCAGCCGTATGAAGTTCAGGGGAAATGGTGCACTCAACAACATCAGTGACCTTCCTTTTCTTGCAGAAAACTCTGCCTTTCCAAAAATGGCACTTCAAGCAAAACAAGATGGGAAAAAGGATGTGAGCCATTCATCTCCTGTAGATTTAAAGATACCACAAGTTCGAGGAATGGATCTTTCTTGGGAATCTCGCACTGGCGATCAGTACAGCTATAGCTCTTTGGTAATGGGTTCACAAACGGAGAGCGCGCTTAGTAAAAAATTAAGGGCTATTCTTCCAAAACAAAATAGAAAAAGCATGTTAGACGCTGGACCCGATTCTTGGGGCTCAGATGCTGAGCAGTCTACCTCTGGACAGCCATATCCCACATCGGATCAAGAAGGAGATCCTGGCTCCAAGCAGCCTCGGAAGAAAAGAGGGCGTTACAGACAGTACAACAGTGAGATACTGGAGGAAGCAATCTCAGTGGTTATGAGTGGAAAAATGAGTGTTTCCAAAGCTCAGAGTATTTATGGGATTCCCCACAGTACACTGGAGTACAAAGTAAAGGAGAGGCTGGGCACTTTGAAAAACCCTCCAAAGAAAAAAATGAAGTTAATGAGGTCGGAGGGGCCAGATGTTTCTGTAAAGATTGAATTAGATCCCCAGGGAGAGGCAGCACAAAGTGCAAATGAATCAAAAAATGAGTAGGAATACTGTAGAGTGCCAATTACTGTACAAACTGGGTGAGCACTACTGCGTTGTTCAGCTGTCATTGCTTGCACCTAACTTCATTTACTGTGACACTTGTTTCTTTGCAGATTTTGCATTGACCTGTGTATACAGAAGTGAAAGGTGCATTCTGAATGTTGCATATTTTAAGATTTTCATGTGCAGTATGGCTCGGGATATTGTTTGGCCTTTTGCATGTTTCTCTACAAAAGAGAATTGAGTTACCTCACAGAGAACAGATACATGGAAGTGGACTCCTTGCCTGTAGAGCCTGCATGCTTTTCTTTCTTTTTTTTTCCCTTAAGTTATATTTGCCTTTATTTAAAAAAGAAAAAGAAAAGAAAAAAAAAGGAAAAAAGCCCCTTTCAGATTCCACCTCTGTCATATTGGGAGCTTTATCATTGCAAATTGGAAAGTCATCTTATAAAATTATTCACATTTTTTTCTTCTGAGATTCAACTAATTGAAGGATTAAACTAAAGAAACTGAGAACAATGAACCTTTGAATTTAAGAAATTTGACTTTTCAGTGATAAATAATTATTTGGGTCAGTTAACATTTTATGATTTTCTTCTATTAAGTTAACTTAATAAATTAGCAATCTATTTAGTGCTCACCCAGAGGGAAAGGAGGTGGAAAATGTGCACACACTACCTTCAGAAATGCTTCAGTTAATTTGTAACACTACCTTTGCTGTAATTTCATTTGGGATTTTCTAAGGGTAGAATTTGGTCTCACCAACAAGTGAGGATATAGCCTTATCTCATGGAGGACGAGCTCCGTTCTTACTCAGGAGCAGTCAGGGTACATTACATAAAACAATAGAGGATGCCTCATCTTAGCAAACTAAGTTTCTTTGTATTCTTAAATCCTTTTACAGATTTGATCATGTGCTAATAACTAACAACTGAATGTCGTTGACAGCAACTGTTTTAAAATATTCAAGATCCGTTTATTGAGGGATGGGAGAAATGGGGGGGAATGTGTTTAAGTACTCATAATATTGAAAAAGTGGTATCCAGATTTTACGGTCTCAGTAGTCTGCTCAAATATCCACATAAGAATCCATTTTGTAGTGAGAAAAAACAGCCCCAAGGTAACCTAGTATGATTTAGGTTGCATTTCAGTTCTAACAATGATTCAATCAGAAATCAAGCTCCTTATTCTTTTTTATTAACTAATTCAGATACTAGTACAAAGGGGGGTGAGTTTGTTTAGTTTTTAATTTAATTTGTCGCTTTGAACTTTTTTCTTTTTTTTTCTTGTTTTGGCATCCTGCATAATATCCCCTTCGTAACTTTTTCTGATATTTAGCTGATTTTTATGGTTGTTTAGCACACAGTTCAAGACCTTCAGATCATGTTTGTACAAGCACTCCTTAAAAAAAAATCTAAGCTTTTTTTTTTTTTGTGATGGGCTTTTAAAATGACAGTGATAAAGTTGGGAATGTTTATTTTCTGTAGTTTTTTTTTTTTAAAGAATAACATAAATTAAGCCCATGAAGTTTAATTTTACATTGTGACCAAATTAAAATTACTGTTTGTGCAAAACAGAATCTACCGCACAAACACCCTATATTCTAATCCACTGAGAAAGGTGGTCAGGCCCTTCTAAATGCTTAACCAAAAACAAACAAACAAAAAAAAATCATTGGAGTTTTGTGTAAGAGAAAATCAGACTTGGAGTATTAGTTAAATTGAGGCTGATAATTTCAGATGGATACTAACATTTTGAAGAGAAATAGGTCCAGGTATTCCCAAGGCATAAATTCTTGCCTGGAAACGGTGGAACAGTTAATTAGGTTAAGGATAGTTTTCCCTCGGCAACCTATGTGTTCAAAGGTTAGGCACACCATTGCTGTTATTCAGATACACACATTCTTGACATAGCCTGGGCTTAGGTTCCTCTTTTGGTTTGGTTTTTTGTAGCAGTTTAACCAGTGGATGACTGAGACTGTTTCCTCTTAGTTTCTAGTCTTCTCAACAGAAAAGGCAGTTTGAGTTCGGAGCAGTATATGACTCTGCAGTATTTTCTAGCCTAGCTGGAAGTTGCAATAAAAGTACTTTATGAAATGAATGGTTTTCATCCGCAGTTGAAGGAAGTTGTAGAAATTTTGCTGAAAGCAAAGGGCTAAGCTTATGAAGGAACACCTCCTTTGTCCCACACCCAGTAATTTGTCACACACAATTAATTGCAGCCACAGTGCCTTTTTGCATGATGTTTGGGGATATTTGATAGCCCAAGATTGCTGCAAAAAGGTCCTTTGAGCAATTAATTTGTGCTTGTTTTTAATCCCCTCAGAAAGGCATCATTAAAGGCCCATTTTAGAATCTGGCCCTAAAAGTTCAATTTTTGTAGAGTTTTAACTGTTCAGAGAGGTTTTAATCCTATGTGGTAGTCTATAAAGTGATGTATGAGTTGAGTTATGTAAATTTTGTCATTGTAGTGTACATGGAGTGATCGTTTTACTAACAAAAATATTTTCTATGTGTGTTTCAGTGGATGACAATCGAGCAGCAGAAGAATGGTGTGCCTACCCTTTAATGCTGCAGTTTAAATAAGAGAACTTGTATTGTGTCATTTCAGATTGTAGGCTGAGAGTTGTAAATAGTGAAATTTTGAGTACTTCTATTATTTGTTTTGGTTAGAAAGTGAATTTAAAAAACAAACCAAACTCTAAACTTTCTCAGATTAAAAGTCCTGAGACCTGAAGATTGTAATATTCATGTCTGTGAAGCTTTTAAACATTACACTTGAGATCAGTCATGACTTGATATTCAGGTAAATTTTCTTTTCCAAGCTTTTGAGTAAGCATACTTCCTCCAAAGGTCGGTCGGTCTCTCTCTTTTTTTCTTTTTTGAGTGTAGATTATTTTAAAGCACTAATTGCATTACATTGGTAACTGCAATATAAAATAGCCATTATTGTTTTGTGAAGCATGGTTTAAATTAGATAGTGGTCCCTTTTAAATTTCATGAGCCTCTCAAAAAAAAAAAACTTTAAAAAATACAGAAAGCTGCTGAATATTTCAAAAGATATATATTTTACCTTATTGTAGGTTTTGTAAAGTTAGTTTGTAATATTCAGGTGCACTTTTAATGTTAAATTTTGTGTTCAGAGTTCCATTATACCATGTGTTTCTTGGTCATGGCTCATTACATGACTGGCTGTCAGTCTTGGTGCCGCAGTGATTTGATTTCTCTCTTGATTTGCCACTATTCTGTATTGGCACTTTCAGTGTAGATATTCTAGTTTGGGGACGTCCTCATAAATGAGTAATAGAGATTGGTCTCTTCGCATGCTTAATTTCTGCTAATCAGAGTTTTGCATGGCCCAGACAGCAGTTGACCATTTTTATGGTATGGGAAAGTATAGTTCACAACTATCTTTGTCACAAAAGCCTTTCTCCTTTCATTTTCCAGTAGGTGGCTGGTGATATTACTCAAACTATATGATATAACTCAAATTAATGTTAGGAGATAATGTATTTAAAATCAATTCCTGCATTTTTTTTAATGAGAGAATGTAGATATACCGTAGATAAGCTATGGCACTATAAAATCAAAAACACTAATTCTCTGAAAGGATATGTAGTTGGTATTTTTATCATTAGCTTTCTCAGTTCTGAAACAGAGTCATCAGGCTTGACAGTAATGTATTATATTACTTTGTTTAGTAGGCTTACAAGTGACTCTGAACTGTTTGTGATGAGCTATACACTTTTTTCTGTTCCCCAAATACCGTGAAGGACAAGGTCTCTTTCAGGAAAAATAATTTATATTTATGTATAATACTTTTTAATATTAAGTTTGTTGTTATTCTGAAGTTTAGATGTTGCTTGATAAACCTTTGCTGCAGCAGATCATGGATATGAGTAAGGCTTTGTGTGATAATAGGGGTCCTTATGTGAAGTTAATTACTGTTCAGTTCTGGTGAGCAAGCTCAAGTGTGAAGTGTGTATTAGCTTTATTTGGTACACTTTTACTTTACAATATCGAAGTGCTTTTAGAACTCTGGTTATCTTATATAAACCATTACCTCAACTAATTGGCATTTCCATTCCCCAACATTTTACCTGAGCTATATATAAGATGAGCTATATGGGATCAGATAGTAAAACAGTAAGGCACAATGAGAAGTTTAGTTCCCAATTTTCTGGAGAGAACTCTAAATTAGTCTAAAAATGACTACCTGCAAAAGCCCATACCATAACTACCTTCTGTCATTAGACAGTATGTAGCAACCTTGGAGCTGCTAGTGAGCTGTGTGTTTTCCCCCAGCCTCATGTAAGCACATGGTGCGAGGCTTGGTTCTAAGCCTTTGTGATTCTCTTATATTTCATTGACCCATAATGGTGAAATTTGGATTCAGTTAGTTATTTTTATAAAACAAATTAATGAGTCAGCCCAATGTCAGAACCTGAAATTATTTTGAGAAGTTAACAGCAGATATGTGACACCTCAGTGTCATTTTCTTTAATAGCTATTATCCCTGTAGATTTAATTTTGAAACTAAGTATTTTTGCTTTTGTAATTATTCTTTTTTTAAATGCCAGGGGTTTTCATGTGAACCACCTTTTTCTATATATTCAGGTTGCTGTCATTGGTGATGGAATATGACAATAGACTGAATTGCTTCACTTAATCTTACTTAGGAGACATTGAAAGTTATAGGTTAAATTTTGGCCTTCATGAAGATATCAAAGATTGTTTTCCTTGTTACCTTTCCATTATAATTAGATCTTCTTTAATACCATGGTCAGGCCAGTGTTATTAACAACTTTAACCAAACAGCCCATTTGGAGACTATTAAGCTATCTAGGGATATTTTTTTTTTAACCTAGTTGCTTTCGAGCTCTACTGAAAAGGAAGAAAGTATAATCATGGTACAAGGAATGCAGACCTCTGAAGTTTTAGTTTTTTTGGATACGTTCTGTCTTTGAGACTTGAGTAGGATTTGTGAACATGGTGACTGAAGGGAAAATCGAGGAAACTCTTTGCATATTCTCTGTCTCTTATTCCCAAATAAACTCGCAGTTGCCTTTTAGAGAGGCAGACATTAGCCCTGTAGCTGTGTGCCCTAAGTGTTATGAATGAGATC
>PVHT021183705.1:32091879-32135427 GCA_004024745.2 Catagonus wagneri | reverse complement strand
GTTAATTCAGCAACTGTTTAGGGGGTAATTTTAAGGTTTCCAGTTCATTTAGAGCTGTATCAATAAAAGCCGGAAAGCAAGCACTTTTAGTTAATCATAGATTTATTGGATGTAGCAAATATTATAATATTTAATCTGTATTGTTTGAATATGGAAATAAACTCTTGACCCCATCTTGAACTGTCAGTGAACAGGCTCAAGATGATCTTTTCAACACTGGAAATGACCCTACACACATACCAAAAAAATCTAAAGCAGTAAGACATATTTGAAGATCCATACCTCTTAGACTTTTTAGATTTATCTTGGGAAAGAATTTATGAACCTCTAACCAGTATTAGTGCAGTCTTGGGTTCCTTGTTCTGCATAATTGCACCCTTTCTCAGGTATGTCCTGAAAACATAAATTTTAAAATAATCTCTTTAGAGATTAGATTCTCAGTGGATAGTGTGTAAGGGGACTGGGGGAGGGGTGGGGGGATTGGACACAGGACACTGACACAGTAGAGCAGGGATTTTTAACATACAGTAGCCAAATAGAATTTCAATCTAGAATATTTTTACCCCCTCAGAACGAGTTGAACAACATCTGTTATTTGGTAAATACCAGGTGCTACACTCCTAAAAGTTTTTTCTTTCATCCAGGTGACTTTTTTTCCTACTTGGTGGAAGGGTATATAGTAAACTTTACTGTCACTAGGAAAGCACTTGTCTGAAATGTTTAAAGTACTAGAAAAGGGATAATTCAGCACTTTTTCTGTTACAACACTAAAGTCTTAATTTATCTTTGGAGTCTTAGGTACTGTAAGTTTTAGGGTGATTATTTAAAAATATAAAACATACTACATAATAAGGGTCAGATCACATTTATATAAATAATTCTAGTCTTATTTTTTAAAAAGACAGTAACATTTTGTACCTTTCAAGCAATTCCAAGTGATTGCCTCATTTTCCCCATTTCATTAAGCATTTCAGGCTAAGACTTTGGAATTTGAGAGGCGGTGAGGGGGGAAATTCCCTAAAATAAAAAATTGTGTCAGACCATTTTAGAAAAATAAATCACTAGGAAAATGGGTAGGGATTCTCTCTCCCTTTAAGTCTTCAGGGAATGAGCAGTATTTAGAATCTTTGGCTGAAATTCAAGCCTTTTTACTGTGTAAATTTTTAATACTAATTCACTGACATGCTTTTTACATCAGAGAACTGAAAATGGATCTTAATGTTTTTAAGTTGTGGAAGGGTATATTTCTAAAATGGGGGGGGGATAATTAACTAGGTTAGTATACCAGCATTAGTAAGTTTAAGGAATTTTAGGATGTAATAGCAAAGTGTTTGATTAAAAGTCTAATCCTATATTGCTAGTCGAAATTAGTTACATTCTGATCTAGGAAAAATATAGTCATTGGATATTGATATGCTGTGCTGTCAGAAAACCAGACTAAGATAGAAACCTTTATCTGACTCCCACATGTTGCTTGTTCTGATGGGATGTATACTTTACAGCAGCTTATTGCTGCTTTGAGAAGAAATGTATAAACTATACATTTGGAGTGTTTGCGTATAATTCTTTATAACCTCCACTTTAAACTGTCAGACATTGGTATTTTATCAGTCCACACTGTTAAATAAAGCTAATGTTCTTAGGAATCCAATTTGTACACACTGTTTAAAAACCCTCAGGGACAGTTTACACACTATTCTCACTCAATTCAGGTACTTTGATGCTATTCTTAAACCTAACAGTGACTTGTATTTTTCTGTTTTGCTTTTATTTTGACGTGCTGGTAGCACATCCTTGATGAATGTCAACTTAAAAACTCAGTTCAGGTATCCAGGTATAACTCAGCCAAACCGATTTTAAAGCTGCATATAACTCTCCAGCACACGGTGCCTCACACTCTTATAGTGGCATTCTATATATTCAGTTATTACTACTGAGCAGATAACATGGGGGTTCCTGTTAACAGTGTATTTAAAATGACAATGTGCATAAATGTATAGCCAGCACATGCAGTGCACACACACACACACACACACACACACACACACACACACACACGTAAACTATATATTTTTTAATGCCACTAATAGCCAGCACAAACAACATTCCTTACTGCTTCTGTAAACTATAACAGATGCAGTTCTTCCTCAATGTGGCTCTTGCTTCTTCACCATACTACTACTAAATTCAAGCACTGGTCCTTGGGTGTCTGACCTCTACATTCTAGTTTATGCAATGTCTTCAGAGAATTCTGCACTGGCCACTGTGATGGAACCATTGGGCCAGGAGTGCTCTGAGTTTATTAGTAGTGATTCTGCCAAAGTTGGTGTTGTAACATGAGTATGTAAATGTCAAAAAGTTAGCAGAGGTCTAGGATTACATATCGGCAAACAATTTTGTCAGTGTGTTTGTACCCTGGAAGTCCTCAGTGACAAGTTTCTTCTGATGCGAAGTTCTAATTCCAGTGTTTTAGCCCTTTGCATCTTTAATATTTAGACTTGTCTGCTAGAGGTCTTCATTCTTTAAAACATCTTTTGTTTTCTGCAGTACTGCCTGTGGTTAACAAAATAGATTATCCCTCTGCTTTAATATTTGATATCTTAACATCTAAAAGGAATTCTCCCTATATAAAAACCCATAGCCTTTGAAGATATGGAAAATGGCATCTTTCAGATTTCTAGAAGTTCAAGTGTCATGCAACAAAACAGGAACCCCCTTTACTCTTATGGACCTCATTTCAATATACTGTTTACAGTTTGACGGAATTGTATAATTTAATATTTCTCTTGTACTGTAGTTTATATTTATTTACAGATTTTTTTTTGTACTGTGTGATTTTGAACTTTTTGTTCCTTGCTATGATCAATGTTTATGTAGTAGAGCACTTATGATCACAAATTAAGTTTTTTGGTTTGATTGCACTACATGAAATTTTTTAATGCAGTTCTGATTTTTGACTGGACTAAAATAAGCTGTGTCTTAATGTATGTGATGAGTACTTAAAATTTTAATCCATGTGGTCCCCTTTTTTTTTTTTTTTTTGCATTGTATGTCAGATGCGCTAGTTCTTTCGTGCATGTGTAAGATTTAATGGTTCCATTGTATTATTTGACCATGACATTTTGGAGAAACATTCCCAGCTGTAATGTTGTGTATGGTAGTTCTCACTGGATGCTAGACTTTTCAAAACCACTATTCTTCTAATAAATTTTGTTGTGAAAACTGTTTTAAAAGCTTGGTTTCTATTTCTTAAGATTATAATGCTTTTTTAAAAATCCAGAAAAGGGCTAAGATTTTGAAGTATACTACAAACGCACTTGGTAATCAAAGTTTGTGATTTTTTTATGGATAAATTATTTTCAGATGAAATCTTTTAGATAACTAGTAGTTGCTCTTTCAAAATTGTGCTTCAGTATTTGCGTTTGGTACTGCCTTGTAACACTGCCTTTACTAACTTGATACTCCTCTACCTCAGTTTTCTTCATTAGATAGTTCACTTTAAATATTTTCAGCTAAACAGGATATATCGATGTTTACCTAATACCTACTTGCTGGACTTCTGTTTTTTCATAATTTTCTTAGAGGAAAACTTTATTCTAGGATTACTTACTAAGAAGAATAATGATTTACTAATTTTTGTTTGCTCTTTTCCTGAGTCATAAGTATGAAAGCAACACGTCAGTCACGGTTTTATAGTAATTTTGATTCTTCTGAAGTTGCTGGTATTTCCTTTTACCAGGACAAATAACAGCATAAATATTGTTCAACATTTATGTTGTGGTTTTTAGAAACTGGTGTATAAAAAAGTTTCGTATTACAAAGTGATTCCTGATGTGGGGAGAAACAGCTGAATTATAAAGATCAGAAACGATAAGCAAAATGGTTTAGAAGCTACTTTTTTCAAGCTCGTGTTATTCATGGAACTAATGTAGACTGGTTAAAGTAATTTCTGATAATTTCTAATGGCATTTTACATTTTTAAATGATGCTATTGTTGGTACTTGGTCTAGACTATCTTAGTTAATTTTTTTTTTTTTTGGTCTTACTTCTTTAGCTCTTTCTGCCTTTTGACATTGTGTTTATAAAGTTGGAAATTTTTGCTGGTACTACAGGCTTGTTCATTGGCTTCATTTGTTCCTCTTAGTTGGCTATGCCTAATGTCTATAGAACGTTTTTCTAGAAACCTAATGTTTTTTCTTTGTACATTTCAAAGCTAGGACTATATTTCTTGTCATCATCACTTTAAACTGGTGGCCAGGTCAATGTAGTAGGATTATAATCTAGCATCTCATAAATGAAATTACTTTAGTAATTTGAGTTTCAGGTTGATACTTAGCACTTCAATTATGACCTGATTTTTTTAAAGGACTTGCTTCTGTTCCAAAAATTTCTTCCCCGAGTCTGCTGATACTTTGGGATTAATTCAGGAACTTGTAGGGATTAGGGAAATTGCATAAGGGAAATCGGGTGGGAAAAATGGAAAATGATATTGCTTTCTGCCATTTCCTGAGTTGAGTTTTCCTCAAGGACTGAATTTCTCTCACCAGATACTTGATTTCAGATGTAAAAACATACCCAAGTCATACTATGTTAGATTTTGTAGCTGAGTGAAAAGTCTTTCTTTAACAGGAAATATTTATTTATTAAGTAACATAAGAGATAACTTCTTGTACTCAGAGTATCTACTTTATCATTATTTGCTTCCAAATAGTAATCATTTTAATACAATTTCAGTCATCATACTCAATTTAGAAGCTGTTGGACTTTTGCTCTCTGGAGGGAGGTGTTTGTGTCAGTACCAGACTGCATTGCAGCTGGGGTAGACAGGCTTGTTTCCAGAGGTTAGTGGGAAAGAAATGGTTCTCAAAACACTTTTAAAAAGATTGATGAGTATATAATGAATAGTTTAAGCCATGATTTGATTAGAGTTCAGCTTGGAAAATAAGAAAAATTCATAAATTTCGTAAGTTTGAAATCTTGAGCCTAAAGCACGCAGGAATGTTTTTGTTTGTTGACTGGTAGTTTTAAAATGTTAATTGTACTGTGCTTGCCAACTTTTCTTTAAATAATTAGCAGTGTGGAGTGATAAGGGATTATTTGGTCATACAAATTTCTTGCGACTTGGTATGCTAAAGAGAGCACTTGTTTTTTCATCTGTAAAATGACTGTTGTCTTGAATGCCCCTGTTTTGACTCTGCATCTATTAAAAAACGCAATTTTCTATTAGATGTGAGGCCAATACATCAATTGTATCTGTTCAAACATTGAGAAATACAGTAGCAACCCTTTATTGAATAATAAGGCCTTGTAAACCTTAAGTCTTATCTTTGCATTGCAGCATTTCTGAGATGCCTTTTATTTAAAACAAGTCCATTTTGTTTTCATTACGAACTGTATGAATGTGATGATACTTTTGCAAAAATTAGTTTGAGCAGTTACTTTTTATTCTAATTATTATTTAAAGTACGTTCATAATTTCTGTTTCTTTTGTGTACAAGCTAGTTCTGTTTGAATGTTAGAGCACAAAGAGTTCTGGGGACCATTTGATATAATCAGTCTCAATCGAAATCAGTCCTTTAGCAGTACGCTGTATGAGTCAGTTTATGAGTGAAGCTTGAACATGTTATGTATTTCAAATTGTAACACAGGAGGTTTTTTTGGTTTTGTTTGACTTTTAAAGATCATTTATTCAGAAAAGCCTTTTTTCTAATTGTGTCTAAAGATACAAAGTGTACAGTCTTAACCATTTTTAAGTGAATATACAGTTTAGTAGTGTTAAGTATATTCATGTTATTGTGACCATAGATGTTTTATTAACCTACTGATTAAAAATTGTTGGTCCTGTTCTAATTTTTCATTTTTAAAATGTTTGAAAAACATGAAACTTGGGCTCTTTAGGGCACTTGCCCTCCTCACATAATGAGTTGCCCTTAATACTCATGATTACAAAACATACTTACCTCTAGACCATTGTGGCACTCTTGACTCAACCTAGAATTAGTGATGGGTTTGATCTAATTTTCTTTTGGACTCACTTTTAACTACTTAAATCTCAACTATTAATTTAATTTCACTCGTAAATAAATTTGCATTGCTCTTTAGGAAGAGAATTAAGTCTATATTATGAAATTGCCAGTAAGGAAATTAGGTTTGAGGCATTTAAAACTTCATTGTTAAATAGAAGTCAGCATTGTTGACTCAGTGATGGAGGAGGTGAATTTTAAAGAGTAGTAGAGAATAGAAAAAAGAATAGAGAATATCCCAGGTTTAAGAGAATTTGATGGGCCTGGTTTAAAATCCCAGCCCTTCTATAACTTTCAAACTACATGGTCTTGAATAAGTTACTGAACTTTTCTGAGCCTCGGTTTTTTAATGTGGGAAAGAAGTTTATACAGCCTACCTTGGAGATTTGCTGTGAGGCTTAAGTGAGAGACTCTCTAAAATATTTATTAGCCTTAGGCCAGGCTCTTTCTAAGTGCTCTGTAAATGAAAGCCTAAGGTGAAAGCACCTGGCTGGAGTTAATTTAGTGTGGGAGGGAGAAAGTGAGAAAATCAGGTTGAAAGTTGTAGACAAAGCTGTTTATATTGATTAGAACTTTGTAAGTGAGGCCAATGGGTTTGTATTAGACTGGGACACCTGGCAGCCAATCTTAACTCTAAAGTCAGACGTAGAAATGTTGGAACTACGATTGAAACTTGGGATGCTGCTTTTCTGATTTCTTGATCCTGTTTCAGAGGAATATTATCAAATTGTTACTTTTTCAGAGATCAAGTGGAATAGTTGTTTGGAAAGTGGAAGATGTTTAAGATTTAAAAAGTATAGGAGTTCCCATCGTAGCTCAGTGGTTAACAAATCCGACTAGGAACCATGAGGTTGCAGGTTCAATCCCTGGCCTTGCTCAGTGGGTTCAGGATTCGGCGTTGCCGTGAACTGTGGTGTAGGTTGCAGGCGCAGCTTGGACCCCGCGTTGCTGTGGCTGTGGTGAAGGCCAGCAGCTACAGCTCCTGTTAGACCCCTAGCCTGGGAACCTCCATCTGCCGCAGGTGCGACCCTAGATAAGGCAAGAAGACAAAAAAAAAAGATTAAAAAGTATAAAGTTACATAAAATTTATCATCCTTTCCATTGTATATAATTTTCTATTTTCACAGTTGAAATTTTACATCCTTTGAAGATTTTTTTTTTTTATGTGGTGGTAAAGTTTGAATAACAAGATGTAAGAGCTAGATTGGGTTGTGGGGATGTGTGTGTGCATATGTGTTTAATCATCAAACCTTTATTTTCCATTGAAAGACTTTGGGAGCTCTACTGCCTATTTAATAAAATTCTAATTACACTTTTATCACATGGGAGTTCTGTGCATTTCAAACAGATAAATCATAGCACAGTTTAGAGATATTCGCTTCAGTGTCTATTAAAATGACTTGAGATGTTTTTCCCAGAAAAACTTAATAGTGTAATTTTAGCTAGACAGAAGGTGGACCAAGAAGAAAATAACCAGGATAGCAGACTCTTATGAGGTGCTAGCAATCTGAGTTTGCATAGACTAGTTACAACTTACTAGTTAGTTGTAAGGTCAGTTCAGTGGGTCTTAAGCAACATTTTAAAAAGAACACAGAGAATCAAGGTACATAGCAGATAATAAATACTGTTTCACTGAAACTTATGTGTCATACACATGCAGACTGGGATGGGTTCTGAAAGATACTATGTAAACCATATCTTTTCATCCCTACTTTCCTGGTACTTTCAACCTTCCATGTGTTTACAGTTAGGAGTCTACTGTCTGACCTTCAGAATTCCCATCTTCCTTTCCCTGCCTTGTTAATTTGAATTCATTTTCTTTGAAAGCTTTTTATTTTCCCTTCTGATTATATGTCAGAATGTTTCCTCTACCCTTTTCAAGCCCCTTGAAAAATATCTTAGGAAAATTATTTTCACTACACAGTAATTTATTTGGTTAGTTTATACATCACGTACTTATGCCTAAGATGAACTAAGCACCAAGTGTTAGGCAGTGAAGCTACCACATTAAAAAGGCCAAAGTCCTGGACCAGTGAAAGATTGACAATCCAGTGGAGGGGGTAGCCATGTCCACTGTTAGCAGGTAGCATAAGTGCTATTTAATGAAAGATACAGACCGTAAGGGTAGAGTGAGAAATAACACAGCCCATGGGGAAAAGGTGCTAAAAGAGGGTGGAGTGTGAGCAGTGAAATTTTATTCCAAGAAGTGACAAGATCAGATTTGGGCTTTAGGAAGATGGCAGTTCTGGACAATGTGAAGCGAACTCTAAAATGAGAAATGAGTAGCAGGGAGCTTTCAATGTCGTGTTCTCCAAGGAAAGTTGATTCAATATAGGTGAACAGGATAGTGTATTGGAGGCAAGAAGTGTGATGGAACTAGGGGTAAGGATAGAGGCAAAGTACCTGAGCTGAGTATGTGCGCGCACGTGTACTTACGCATTTATTTATATTTTGTCTTCCAATATTCCTGAATAAAAACTTGAATAGTCAATTGATTCTGCTTAGTAAACTCCTCACTCTAATACATCTCCAACAGTAGTCCTGAGTGTTTCTGGAGAGAGGTGGGATAGGGAATAGTTATAAAGGACTGTTAATTCCAAAGGCACCCAGACAGAATGGTAGACATAAAAATACTTTTTTTTTTACTACATTTTAAATTTTAAAATACGTATACTTCCTCTGACATTCATAAGGTGCGCAAGTGAGAAATAACAGTAAATCTTGTATCAGGAACCTTTGGAGCCTTTTTGAATGATTTATGTTTTACAGAATAGTCTAGGTCCTGTAAATAATTGCAGTTAGTACTTGGAAATGCCACCGTGTCGATTTTAAGTGATTTTATACACGGCAACAAAAGTAGAATTTGCCACTTTTAAGGATTATACCACAGATTTGTATGGTTTCAGAAATAGAGATTAATAACCTCAAAAGAACATGGGAAAATTTAGGATATAGAAGATGCCATGAAAATCGCAAAAAAAAAAAATTCAGGACTCTATCGGATAATTACTTATTGAGATATGTAGTCTGTTAGTCTCCCTCTTGTATCCAAAAAGAAACCAAGAATATTTGTTTAAAAAAAAATCACTTTGTTTCTTGAGGAAAAAAATTTGTGTTGCAGGTATCTGTCATGTGAACTCTTAAATGTTCTTTTTGTCTATTCGTATCAGCTCCCCATGTCTCCTTTAGGTCCTCCTCTGCATACACACTGCCCTGCAAGGTGGTGGCATGGGGTTTTGTTTGAGATTATTGTTATTGTCATTATTATCACAAAAGAAACATATCCCATTTGTAATGGAATTGTCTGGACTGACTCCTCTCAGCTTCACTTGGGGGAACCTGTGCACAGACCTTGGCCACTATTGGGCCCTTGACAAATGTGTCATGATGTGGCATGTTTCCTCTCACCTGGGGAAAGAATGTCTCTATGTTCTGCCTAAGCAGTGGTATTTTTTTAGTCTTATCATTGTCCTGGTCATTTAAAGGGAATTGAAGAGTAGCTTCCCCCAAAGAACGACACAGATATTAATCCCCAACCTGCCAGGTACAAAAGCAAAAAAAGCAGACCAGACTGCCCGACTTAGTAGCTCTCATGTAATCCTGACCTTAAACATCAGCCATGCCTTTAACGTCACATCTCTCTTTCATCTGGTTTCAGTAATTCAGTAAGTCTAGGGACAGACACTTTGTCACTTCATACCAGCCCTGGGCAGAGTCTGTCCTTTTTGTCTGGAGTTGTTGTATTATTTTCTAAAGTCTATTTCAAAGAGTGTTCTAAGAATTCTTAATTATAATACGCATTAGATTAATAATTTAGGTTTGTGTTCTCACCAAATCAGTAGTTAATATCATTTAGGGATATTTCTTCCCTTACTTCCAGGACCTATCATTTTTAAAATTTATGCCATCTTGTCCAAAATGCCCTGTCTTTCATAGCTTCTCAACCCTCTCTCCTTTTTATCAAATGTAATGTATTTACCTGGGATGATAGAAACAAAAGTCAGTTTGATAGGGGAGTGGATTTTTCAGAAGTAAATAGTTTGACAGAAATGTCTGTTTTGTGAGCCCCCTACGTTCCTAGAGAGGAGAGGGAGCTGTTGGACTGTGATATGTGATGACCCCTTGCTCTGACTTCTGAGTCACCAAGTAACTTCATGATTGTATTTTGGCTTCCTAGGTCATTTGCCTACAGGGTGAAAATATGTTAGAGAGCAAACATGAGAATCTCCTTGATAGTTATGTTTTGTCTTATAATAGAATAAATTTGACACTGGCTAAATTTAAGAGAAATAGAAGATGTAATATACAAGCCTTAAACTGTTGCTGACATATTTAGATCTACTCTGATAGACCCTGAAATATTATTAAACCCTGAGATAAAGAAAAGATAGCAAACTCGGGCTTCAAGTCTAGTAAGCACCCTCTGACACACTTCTCCTTTCCCGCAGTTTACATTACTAAGTCATAATTGTTTGAACCTGTGTTCTGCCCTACGTTTTGGGGAACTTAAGAACACAGCAAACTTAGAAAGCTATGACAAAGGAATTGCATGTCTTTTGTGTTAGATCAGTAGCTATTTATTCTTCTATGCCACTCCTGAGCTAGATGCCTTGTTGTCATCAGGAGGAGTGGCTTACTGAGGACTCTTACAGGGCAAAGAGGTACAGATACATCTTGGATTTGACACACCCACACACACACACCGTCCCCCATGATTCTGGTCTCTCCTTAATCCCAATTTTAAAAACTACCTTTTTTTTTTTTTGGTTTAAATCTGTCTTCATTCTGTCTAAATCCAAATTTAGATCATTAGGATTTCAGTCATCTGGAAATCAGGTATTAAGCTGCCTGAGTTTAAGAGGCCACTTTCTTTTCTATAATCTTAAGAACTTTACTCCTCACTTTTCTATGTCACCTTTGCCTACTCTTTTACTGTTTCTCCTAGTTTAGTTCCAGGGAATGAACACTTGATTGCTCAGGAGTTTACTCATGCAACTATACATGGCTTTTAGATAGTGAAGAAAAACCTGCACAGCCCATGCTCACCCTCTCCACTACACGCATGCGCGCGCGCGCGCGCACGCACACACACACACACATACACACACAATTTTGGCATAGCCCTTGGAGTATTCCTGTATCCAGGTAGGAAAGATACACAGATGTGAAGTAGACAACAGTAGATGCATTTCAAAGTCAAGAGTGAGGATTTGTCAGCAGACTTATCCAGGCCCTTTAACATACTACATTTTCTGTGCTTAAAAGACCAGAACATAATTTCAGATTATTGTCTGGCAAAAATTACAAATTATAACTCCTAATGCCTTTAAGTGGGGCTAACAGTGCATTTTTACATTTTCTTGTATTTAGAGAGAAGAATCAAGCCAAATTAATTTACAACCCTTAACCATTTCATCTACTCTATCTAAAATGTTGTTTCAAACTTTCTCTCCCCTTCTGTTTTCCTGGAATTACCTTTTTCTACATGTAAAATTAGCTTTCATCCAAACATCATTCACTCTCTCTTGATCTTTTTTTCTGTCAAAAAGTGTGTATTTAGGTCATCAGTGATGTTGCATTTGCTGTCAAGCAGTTTTATTGGCAGCTACAGAGCAGATACTGAGAGACCACCTGAATCCATCAGTCCCACATTCTAGACTCTTAAAATTATCACTTCAGCTCCCTGCCACATCTCTTCTCTATTTGATCTTTTACCCTAAGATAACATATGCACTGACCATCCACCATTTATATCAACCACAGGAATGCTTTCCTTTGGAAATTTAAGTATTGCGGTATTGACAAAGTAGGCGGGTTTAGCAGTGTCTAACCTCTGATCTGAAAAAACATCACTGAGTCAATCATTAAAGATATGGTTGTGAAACAACACATCATTCTTAAACTGTGCCTTTCAAACTTTTTATGAATATTATCTTATCCTTTTACCACACCCTTAAGAATTAGGCATTGAACTGGGAAGAGAAGGACAAAGTGGTCAAGGTCATGCAGGCCATTCCTCACCAAGCAGAGAAACTCAAAACTAATCCAGGTAGTTTCCCAAAAGAAGTTTTCTTCAATAGCCTTTCCTTTCATTTACCAGTCCCTAGGATCTTACTGCTCTTTGGTGGTGGTGGTGGTGGTGAAGTGTTTATGACTGATAAATAATTTCCTTAATTATTAAAGAGTGTCCTACACTTGAGCAGAGGAAACATGAAATCAAGTGATTTCAAAATCTGTGATGAATTGTTATTCTTGTAAAAATCTTAGAGTCAGAAGTGAAGGACATACTATGATGCCAGCTATAATCCCTGAACTAAAACATGGTGCTTCTCCTTGGGCCGAGTTGAGTGAATGGTCTGTAGGACAGAAACTCATCCCTCTCTGGTTTCCCTACTTACTGTCTGAGAGTCAATCAGGGTAAACGCTGTATTTAGGGTCTAGTAAAGGCCTAAGGCTATGGGAAAAATTGAACAACTAGAAACAAAGGTAGAGACCAGCTGTTTAGAACTCAGACACAACTGGCTGGCACCCTTTTTTTTTTTAATATGGAAAAAGTAATAGAATTAAACTTTAGAAAATGTTGTTAATTTTTAAAATTAATAGTTAAATGATATGGAATTAATATGCATCTAAACCTAGGTCCCATTGAA
Organism: Catagonus wagneri; assembly: GCA_004024745.2. Lineage (NCBI taxonomy): Eukaryota > Metazoa > Chordata > Mammalia > Artiodactyla > Tayassuidae > Catagonus > Catagonus wagneri. Next base: position 32,122,754 of record PVHT021183705.1, on the reverse strand, counting down.
ATAATTTCCAGAGAAAATCAAATAAGGTAGGAAGCAGAAGCACAGTCATTACTGTATTATAAAATAGTTGTTATAACAGGGCCCATTTAATGACATCCGGACAAAGGTTAGTGTTGATGTGAGGGTTCTCAGATTCAAGTGAAGCTACTGGTGGGCTCATACTTGTGTGTCCAGCTCCCTACAAGATGTCTCATATTCAGAATCTTAGAAATAACTCAGTGTATACAGAGCTTCAGACACGTATACACCAACAATCATCAGCTTCATTGCCTATGTTCCTATCTCAGTAAGTGGTGCTAGCCAGGAAGCAAATCCAGAAAGCATCCTTGATGCACGCTTTCCTTCCCTTGTTTTTTGCTGAGAGGAAACAAACATGAAATGTGGTCCCTGTCTATACTCAGGTAGCTTACATCTACTTGGAAAGCTAAGACAAAGACAAGTCAAGTCAGTGAAAGATAAAAATCAAGAACATTACAAACCACTCTTAAGGATTTCAGGAAAGGATACAGTCAGTCCAGCTGGAGCTATTTTTGAGGTAGCCAAAGATGTAACTGATAAAGAGCACCCCACTGCTTGATCGGGTCACCTGTGGTTCACCAATACATTGTCCCTGATCCTTTTTACCAGGAAAAAGCATACAAATGACCCTTTGTTAATGTCTCTCTCTCTCAAGCAAGGTTGCCATTTGCAGTTTTTATCTTTTCATTTCCTGAGCTTCCTAAACCACTGCTGTAAATGCCTTTTGAGGTTTGTGTTGTCTGTGTCTACCTCCACATCCAAGTGCTATACTGAATTGTTCTAGGTTAGAGTTCAGTGGGTACTAATAATGTTTCTTTAGTATGCCTTCGTTGTGAAGACACTACCGCCCCTTGCCATTATGCTGTGAAATAGATGATACCTCCTAGGGGCTGGTTGGCTCTTTGGTCCTTGGGGACTAGATGAGTCACATTGCCACAGTCCCATTGCTTCAAAGCTGATTGTGTTGCCCTTTGGAAGATCTTACACTAGTTTGGAGGTGACTAAAATATTAAATCACTATTAATTTATTGAAACACGTGGGACAGCAGCATATCCAAGTTTTACAGCCATAGAGAGAGTTAGGTATCATCTGTGGATTAATCACCATTTAGTTGTTTATTCTCTGTGAGCATCGTGTTAGAAGATAGTACTTCTGTGAGTTTTGCCTTTTTTTTTTTCCCAGAGCACTCTGTCGTTTTCTTGGGCATATGCCTTGATTTCATAAACCTCAAAGCATATTGTTAACTCCGAGCACCAAAGCTTATTTCCAGAGCACAGCCACAGACATGAAGCGGTGTCCAGGACATTTTCACAGACTTTGATGATGAGTTGGGGAGAACCATTTACCTATTCGGTCTTTTCTACAAGATGCCGTGATGCTTCTTAATCCTGCTCATAGATCTTTGTCAGCCTTTTTTCCCTTTTCTTGTATTGCTAAAATGCACTTAAGAGTACATACGTTGATGCACTGAAAGCTCAGTAATATCCCACTTATTTGTAGTCACCTATCTCAGAAACATCAGGAACACAACCAAGAACCAAAAATAGAGGTAGTCTTCTGAGCAGTTGAAATTATTGCCAGGAAATCCATGCAGTTTACTCACAAAACTGTTCCTTAAGCCTCCATTCAGAGCTTATTTATTTTCACTTGAAAGTACCAGTCTAGCACTTGAGATCCGGTTTCTCAGCTAGTGAGAAGTACTCCCACTAAAGTGGGACTCCTAAACACAGCTGCTATTTGGAAACCAATTTGACCGATTTTTTATAAAAACACAGACTGCCACTGTGACTTTTTTGTATTCAGGCAGTCAGATTTCCTTGAGTAGCCTCCGAAACTGTCAATATATTTCAGCTCAGCATAATAAAAATAATAGTCAAGCTTCAATAATAGTGTACATGATAATGAGTCTTAAGTCATTAAGAAAGAGTAAATTATGTTCAGAGGAGGATATCATTTTTTTAAAGACCTCCATCAAAAATGCTTAAAATTTTTAAAAGTTTGGTACTTGAAGGGTAAACTTTGATTATGTAAAAAGTTCACTTTGGGGGGTTTTAAGAAAGCATCAGTGTACATTCCTGGTCTCTGAGTTATTTTTATCAAAGTATGTTTAATGTGATTGGCGGACAATAATTGTAAACTGATATTTGTATAAACTTTGTAGGTTTTCCTTTGCAGCAGTCTTAAGTGGGAGATGGGGCAGGTGCTTTACTAAAACCCAAAGTGGATAAGAGTTTTGACCAAGGTCACACAAATGGCAGTAAATGGAGACTACTCTCTATCTACTGTGTCCCAGTATTATATCCTGTGACATATATTATGCTGTTGGTAACAGCTGATGGTTATAGATACAGGTACCTCCTGGCGGGGGTCCTTCAGGAGGGACCTCCTGACTTCCCATGTGATACGAAGTCTGCAGCTGCAGGAGTTGTTTGTTAAGTCCCCATGTATATGTCACTGAGTCTGACAGTTGGAAATGATTTTGCAGTCCTTCAGCCAGGAGTGTCACTGTGTCTTCCCTGCTTAAAGGGAGGCAGGAACTTCTTCCTCGTGACTTTCTAGATAGTTCCTTTCTAAGACTTTTAACTGAAGGATAGTGTGCAGACAGAAAAATACACGTAAGTCTCCTGTTCGGTGAGGGTTTTTTCCTAGTTGCTTTTGGTCTTTCCTTCTTTTTGTTAGATTTTTGGCCCCATAACCAGCATGTACTTTAAAGTTCACTATGCCCATGCCTCTATTATAATACTTCTATGATAATCTTCTTTTCTTGGTTTATTCACAGTTCAGTGACCAGTTTCACATTTTAGGTAGTGAGCATTTTTCTAAGACATTTCTAGCTTTTCTAATCTGTAATCTAATGTAGGCCTTTTCAGATATCCATGACCCCACTGGATAAAACTGCTGCTGTCTTGCTAGTTGTGAAAAATAAAAACACAGTGTCAGCTCTTCTCTTGCAGAACAGTTTAAACAGCAGATTTGATTAATAGCTTCTTCGTTTTATTTTGTTTCGTATTAGACACGTTTCACCTTTATTCACCACTTGGTCTGAAAATCTCCATGAATCAGTAACAGAGAAAGTTAAATTGAGCACCTGCTCTTTTGTGCCTGGGGGTTTATGTACATTATCTAATATTTCACAACAGCCCTTTGAAATATTGATATTTAGTTCCAGCTTACAGATGAGGAAACCAAGGTTCAAAGAGCTTAAGTAATTTGACTAAGATCCTATATAGGTAGTAAATGTCATGGCTAGAAATAGAATCTACGTTTTTCATATTCTACAACCTGTGCTCTTTCCACTAAAACCACAGCCCTTCAAGGCCAGAAGAGGGTGGGGAGATAGGAGGCTGATGTAGGCTGTCTAGGGTAGGCCTTCCTATAAAGGCACCTCATGACTGGGAGATGAAGTCAAAGACTGAAGAAAAAAAGAATTAGCTGGAAGGTGTTATCCAACCATATCTCTTCAACACACATTTATTAAGCTGCCCTCAGTGCTCTGCTGTGTTACAGACTATTATCTGTGTTACAGATAATAGTCTAAGGAATCAGGAGAGAGAGAGAGAAAGATTGAAAAGTTGTATAAAGATCCAAAAATTTGGAATACAACAATTGCATGGATTTAGTAAAAATCCCAACATCCAGACACACAGAGCAGCTCTTGAAAACACTTGGCTATCTAAGAAGAAATTGCCTTTAGCTTGCCCTCAATCTGGTGTCATTCTTTCCTGCCACTCCCACTGTCCAGGTTAAACTCTGAAAGCTGTCCCAGATAATTTATGGAAATGGTTGAAAAGGGTTCCTGAAGGTAGAATTGGCTTCCCGTGGACTATTGTAAGATATTTATTGAAGGTCTAGGAGAATGTAACAGGTGGGGCTTGACAACACATAGCAGTACCGCCTTGCCTTGACAGAACCTTATGGTTTACAATGTAATTTCATCTCTCTTTTCCTCACTTAGAGGCTAGGAATTAGGAATTGCTTGTTATTCTATCTTTCGGTGTATCTGAAATGTGAAATTGTTGATCTCTATTCCTCTATGCCCCAAAGCGGTAGAAGGATTCCTCCGTCACTGTTGGCAGAATTGTAAAGTCCAGCCAGTTGGTCAAGCTGAGAAACCATGTTAAAACTGTAATTTCTTGTTCCCGTTGTGGCTCAGCAGAAATGAATCCGACTAGTGTCCAGGAGAATGTGGGTTTGATCCCTGGCCTCATTCAGTGGGTTAAGCGTCTGGCATTGCCATAAAGCTGTGGTGTAGGTGTAGGTCACAGACGCATCTCGGATCTGGTGTTGCTGTGGTGTAGGCCAGCGGCTGCAGCTCTGATTTAACCCCTAGCCTGGGAACTTAAAAATAAAACTTCTAATTTCTCTTAAGTATTGCTAAGAACTTGTAATACAGTGTGTCTGAGTTTTTGTCAGTGTTATGGACTTATGAACCAGTGATTATTTAACAGGAATACCCAGGCCTAAAAAAAGGTGTACGTTGACTAACTAGAGTTAATAATGTGGCCAAAATTTTATTTTTTGAGGGAGAATTTCTTTTCAATGATATTTCTTCTCTATAAGATTAAAAATTATTTGTGAATAATCACTTAAAAAGTGTAAAGGTTGTTGTCACTAAAAGTTGAGACTATAACAGGGCTGGCCTTATATTATAATTAAGTAAATGCTCATTTATTTTATAAAAAGTATATGGGCACTTAGAAGTAATTTTGACCAGTGTCCTTTCTCTGTACAACATGAGTAACACAGGTGAATTTTGTAATGTAGAAACGGTTCTTTGGGAAAATGACCATACTAATTTCTTCTTTCTCTTTGTCTAGAGAGAAAGCGGCAGAGGCAGTAGCAGTAGACTCTAACAGTCAGTCGAAGTCCCCGCTGGAGAAGTTTATGGTCAAACTGTGCACTCATCATCAGAAGCAGTTCATTCGTGTTCTGAACGATCTGTACACTGAATCTCAGCCGGGCACCGAGGACCTGCAACCTTCCAGCCCTGGAGCAATGGATGCCTCCACCTGCAATGCTGGCTGTGCCCAGCTAGGCACCAAACATAAGGAAAAGGATACTGTGTGTCTCAACATGAAGTCTCCTCCTTCTGTAGATTTGACCCTTGACTCATCAGACTCCCACAGCCCTCCACACTCGACAGAACACGCCCTAAAGGAACCTCCTCCCGAGACAAACTCTGTAGATGGAAGAGAGAATACTTTGACTGTTGTCCAGAAAGATTCCTCTGAACATCCAACCACTAAACCTAATTCTGATAGTTCGATGGATAGTTCCACTCTGGGATACCTCACTGCATCTAATTCTTCCTCGTTCACCATCCACCCCATCTCTAAGAGCCTGGAGGGGCAAACCACTGGACAGGAGCGAGACGCGAAGGTGAACATAGGCGAGGACGGTAAAGACCGCGTACAGAGCTCAGCTTTAGTAGAAACTCCAACTGCAGTAAAAGCGGCAGCTGAGAATAGTGAGGAGAGCAACAGCTGCATTGTTTCTCAAAAAAATTCACTCAGAGCTTTATCAGAAGAGGCTTGGGACTCAGGATTTACGGGGAATTCACCTAGAACTGCCGACAAAGAGAATGCTTTACAGTGTAGCTCAAAAACTCCTTTACGCCAGGACTTAGAGGCGAGTGAGCAAGATTCAAGGCCAAAGCAAGAGAACCATCTTCACCCACTGGGAAGAGAGAAAGTGGGTTGCCATTTACATCCCAGTAATAAGGGCCAGTTTGATCATTCCAAAGATGGTTGGTTAGCCCCCAGCCCCGTGCCGCCTGTACACAAAGCATCTAATGGACATTCACGAACCAAGATGATATCCCCCCCTATTAAGACAGCTCGGAAAAGCAAAAGGGCGTCAGGGTTGAGGATCAATGATTATGATAACCAGTGTGATGTTGTTTATATCAGCCAGCCGATAACAGAATGCCACTTTGAAAATCAGAGATCAGTATTATCTTCTCGGAAAACAGCCAGGAAGAGTACACGAGGATACTTTTTCAATGGCGATTGTTGTGAGCTGCCAACCGTCCGCACACTGGCCCGAAATTTACACTCCCAGGAAAAAGCGAGCTGCTCAACACTGGCATCGGAGGCAGTAGTCACTCCCAAGCAGGCTCTTACCGTTTCAGCACCTCACCCTGCCGTCGAGGTGCAGCACCCCAGAGAAGGCAACCCCGAAGAACCTAGTAAAGAAATATCCCGTCTCGAGGAAGGAGACAAAGATGCATCCTCTGAAAAGGAATCGCAAGAGCCTGAGATGTACCCTCTGATGAATAACATAGACCCCAGCAGCACCCCTGGCTCAAGGGAAACAGCAGCCCCCAGCCTGGCGTGGCCCCTCCCTGCTCCCCCTCCTGAAGAGGACCTGCCAGAAGGCAGCTCCGTAGTCTCAGCTCCTACAGAAAGTGGGCTCTCTTCCCCTGAACGAGACCAACAGCCAGTCGAACTTCTGGATGCAAAGGATGTGGGCGGACCCCAAGACTGTCCCCTGCTTCTCTCGGCAGAGAGCATTTCTGAGGGAGGCAGTGAAGAGGTTGTTCCTAGACCGCATTCTTCTCCGCACACAGTAAGTAGAGAGGAAAGTCCTCTGTGCCCAGAAAATCAAAGTCCCCCAGTGGGCTCAGAGCCTCCCAGGAGCTTGGGAAAGGCTGAGGAAGACCAAAGTATCGGTACTGAGGCTGAGACTGAAGGCACGCAGGAGCTAGATACGGACCCACTCTTGAAGGAAAGCAGCACTCTTACTAATGAAAACCCAGGCAAAATTGAGGAAAGTGAGGCAGCAAGTGGTTCGGGAAAATTCGAGGGAGAGAACGGTGATGCACAACATCCTCCAGAAAAAGACAAAAGCGATCAAAACATGGACTCACCTGAAGAGAATGTGGACAAGAAGAAAAAAGGTAAAAAACTCCCCGAGGCCTCTGATAGGTGCCTAAGAAGTCAGCTTTCAGATTCTTCCTCTGCCGATAGGTGCCTAAGAAATCAAAGTTCAGATTCTTCCTCTGCGGGGGTTGAGCTCAAAGTTTCTAAAAATCCTGGCGTAAAACGTTCTAAAAAAGACGGGGACCCAGGTAGGGCAACACCTGAGAGCTTCCTGCTTGAAGGTGTGCACACGAAAGCTCTGGAGGACACTGAACACCCAGACGTCAGTGAAAGTCCGTCTGAGAAAGATGCTGAGCAGGAGGGCAAAGGAGGTGGGGTCATCACCAGGCAGAGTTTTAGAAACATGCTGGCAAAAGAAGCCAAGGGCGAAGAAGGGGGGATCGTCCCCAGCAGTGGCGCCTTAGCCGCAGCCGGCCCGCCCCTGCCTGGAGAGAAACTGGAAATCTACGTTCAGGCTAAGTTAGGTGAGAGCAGTACTCAAGACCCCTCTGAAAGTATTCCTTGTACTTCCCCAGAACAATCAAAAGAGAAGCCAGGACCAATTCCCGCACAAGAGACGGAGGAGGTTGTAAATGAGGCAGACGGTGCAGACAGCCACCCTAGAGATGAGGATAGTGATGTGCCTGCTGGCACAGCTGGATTGTCAAGTGGTGGAAGTAATGACGCCGCTGGGCCCCCAAAATGGGTACCAAGGCTTACAAGACTGACCTCTTCAACCTACTACCTAAGACACGCTCATTCGCTGGACTCCATGGACGCTGTAAAAGTGACTTCAGAAAAGGAAGCAGCACCAGGCAACCCAGTCCCCAAGGAAAATGAAGCTTCAGAGATCGAGGATCCCTTAGATGAGGATGATGTAGACACAGTGGTAGACGACCAGCCAAAGTTTGTGGAATGGTGTGCCGAGGAGGAGAACCAAGAGCTCATCGCCAACTTCAATGCCCAGTACATGAAAGTGCAGAAGGGCTGGATCCAGCTGGAGAAAGAAGCCCAGCCAACACCGAGAGCCAGGAATAAGTCGGATAAGCTGAAGGAGATTTGGAAAAGCAAGAAGAGGTCGCGGAAATGTCGGGGTGCGCTGGAGGTTCAAAAGTTTTCTCCTGTTCAGATGCTGTTTATGACAAGCTTTAAATTATCTAATGTTTGCAAGTGGTTCCTCGAGACCACGGAAACCCGGTCTCTGGTGATTGTGAAGAAGCTCAATACTCGTCTTCCAGGAGACATCCCACCTGTCAAGCATCCTCTTCAGAAGTACTCTCCTTCCAGCCTGTATCCCAGTTCACTGCAGGCCGAACGCTTGAAAAAACACTTGAAGAAATTTCCCGGAGCGACTCCTGCTAGGAACAATTGGAAAACGCAGAAGCTCTGGGCTAAGTTTCGAGAGAATCCTGACCAGGTAGAGCCGGAGGATGGCAGTGACGTCAGCCCCAGCCCCAGCCCTGAAGATCGCACAGAGGAAGTCAAGGAAGGTAGAAGCAGCCATCCTCCCACAAACTCACCTACCCCAGCCAGTACCCGGATCCTTAGAAAATATTCCAACATTCGCGGAAAGCTCAGAGCCCAGCAGCGTTTGATCAAGAACGAGAAAATGGAGAGCCCATTGGGTCCAGCTGTGGAAAGTAAACAGAGTTGTAAGAGTGTGTGCATCAACCCTCTGATGTCCCCCAAGCTTGCCCTGCAAGTAGGTGCAGATGGGTTTCCTGTTAAGCCCAGGAGTACTGACGGATCAAAGGGAAGGAAAGGGAAGCAGGTGCCTGAAATCTTACCGAAAGCTGAAGTTCAGAATAAACGCAAGAGGACAGAAGGCGGCAGCACTCAGGACAGGAAGGACAAGGGACCTGGGATGAAGGCCAGCAAAGAAAAGCACGCTGATGGATCCACCAAAACCCCTGCTGCCAAGAAGCCAGCTGCAAGGGACCGAATCAGCCAGCCGCCCAGGAAGAAAGAGAATAAAGTGAAGATCCCTAAAAAGTCCCCTGGGAAGAGCTGCCCTCCCTCCAGGAAGGAAAAAGAAAATACAAACAAAAGACCTTCCCAGCCCTCCGCCTCGGAGATGGTGACGAAACCTGTGAAGCAAAAAGGGGCAGGTGAATCCTCTTCAAGGCCACAGAAAGCCACAAATAGGAAGCAGAGCAGTGGAAAGACACGGGCCAGACCCCCAACGAAAACCCCAGAGAACAGTGCAGCCCAGAGAAAGCGAAAGCTGAAGGCAAAGCTGGACTCTTCCCACAGCAAACGGAGGCGGTTGGATGCGAAGTGATTGGAAGGGTGGTAGCCAGGAGTTAAAACTGTTCTATAGAAGTAACCCTTTATTTTGCATTAACTAAATCTGCTTTTATAAGCTTATCAAAGCCTTTCAAATCTGCAGTTAATAGAGAACACCACAATTTAAGATGTCAGAAAATGCATCTCAGATGGAGAAGGGAACTTGCAGAGTCTTTCTCTGAGGCTGAGTAAGGGAAGTTATATATTATATTCTGATTGTTCCTTGGGTTTTAAACTTGGAACCAAGCAGTTTTAGTTTTTAAAAGTACAGTGCCTTATTTATCCTTTTTGTTTTTAAATTTACAAAAGCTAAAAAGCTGATCTATGTGATTAAAGGCTTGTATTTTATACTTGATGCACAAGCACTTGTACTGTAGCCGAGAAGACCACCATCATGCACATAAAAGTAGCTTTTCAGCAGCCACCTGCAGTGTCTGTACATGAGCAGATGCTCCTCTTTGCAAACCCCAGCAGTGAACTTCCCTCTGTCTTGTTTGTTTGTTTCAATGATATTTGAAAGCTAAACCAAATCGTTTTTATGGTATGTGGAGAATACAGAGGGAATTTATAATTATTATAAAAGATTAATATTGCTGTTATCCCTTTTTAAAAATTCAGCTTCATTGTTGGTCACTCATCTCTGATCTTTTGTCATTTGAAGAAGTGTATTCTAAATTTTGTGCCCATGGAACAGAAGGCGTGACACAAGGTGTTAATAGTGATTTATGACCTCTAAAAATCACATCCCCCAAATTATGTGCAGTACTGATTCTTACCATCCTTTTCATTTTTGGCCTTGCAAGCTTGCTAGCACACTAACAATGTTTTTATCCTACTTTAAGGTAAAAAAAAAATATTTTTTTCCATCTTGTAGCTGTAATTTGACAACTAGGATAAGAGTAATTCTAAGTTTTTTCTTGCCCTGAGTACTTCCACATTCAGAGAAAGCCAAAATGTTGTTTCCAGTAATAGAAAAGTTTAAGAATGTGTGTGTATGCATGTGCATTTAGGTGCATTTGCATGTGTTTATTAGCCACAAATATGTCCCAATCCCAGTTTTGCAGTAAAATTCTTTATTCTCCTTCCAGTGTGATAGGGTGTTCATGAGCTGGGTAATTAGCATAGGCCAGATGGCTTAAATATAGCCCAGGGTCTCTGTGAGCATCCCCCCAATCACCTTGGCACCAGACTCAAAAAGGTCTAAACAGAGAATTATATAGAGGTCAGAACAACCTTGCAGGTGGAGAAAGAGGCACCGAAATCTCATATCGGGCCAACACACACCCCTATACCAGGAGCTAATGTCCTAATGTGAAATCTACATGTTTAGAGTAGGTGCTCTTTCTGATTGGTTAACATCATACTAGTAGTTAATGAATGCTAGTAATTATCACACCTGCCTGTATCAAGTCAGACTTTGTTCCATGGTCCAGAAATGAGAGCTGCAGTATTTGTGACTGATGTTGTTTGAGGCCTAACATGGGTGCATTGGCTTTACCTTGGTGCCTCTAACATTGCTCCATTATAACATAGTATGCACTCGACATCTCCATTGGGCCACTCTACCAATAAGGCTTGGTTGTTAAAGCTTCAACCAGCTTCTCTAACATGCTTTGTCACCAAAATAGGCTGGGATGGACAGCTGCTACTCTGTCCTGTTTATTAAAAAGTTGTTTTATTCATATTGTTTCAGATCTTTGTAGATAAACCCAGATGTACCTTTTTTTCATGCATTAGTTCATTCAAACCATGATAAAATAGGTTTTCTACCCATTCTGTTAAAGTTTTGCTGTTTATAAAGAAAACTTCTGATAATTGGATAGGACTGGAGAAAAGCATTTGATTCATGGGAAACCAAGAATTGTGTTGAATTATATAGATAGTGAAGCTTACTGTCTTCAATGAAGCCTTGTTTTTTTTTTTTTTCTAATGTTTCCTCTATCCCATGAGTCTTTTTTTTTTTTTTTAATATCTCTGGCTATTCAAGAGCTACCTATATTAATGAAACTGCTGAGTGTGTATGTTGGCAACCTTTTCTCAGCATTAAGTTGCACAGAAGCATTAACATGTTTTAAGTAGGCTCATTTAATCTATAAAAATGGTTTTAAAGTTTTAAAAAACCTTTTCATATAGTCGTCACTGGATATTGTTTTTGTGGTGACTTAAAAGGTGGCGGTTTGCCCATGTCACATGTGCTGATCCCTATACGTACATTCAAGGTGCCCTCTTAGCTGCATTATAGACTACCTTGTAAGAGTGCTTGGATTTGGTTAGGGAGAGATGTGAGGCTCAAAGTGGGTGGAGCTTTTCCAGTTGCAGATTTATAATTCATTCCATTACTTTTCTAAGTTTCTTTTCATTTTTAAAAGCTTCCTTCAAGATGATAGCCTTCTCTCCCACTTTGAGAGGCAGCATTTGAGAAAAGGTATCAATGTGTATTTATTTTATACACCTAACAATGCATCGGGTCTTCTTTAAAATCAGCTTATACTTTACAGTAATGACTACATTTATGTAGACGTATTCTACATAATTAGGACATTTAAAAGTTATATTTATTGAATCTCATTTTGCTGACTCAAGTTAACTTTCCTGAAGGAAAAAACAAACTTGAGGGCTAACTCTGGAAGTCCTTTGACACTTAACAGCAGACACCGGTCTCCCAGACACCTCCAAGCCTAAGCTTGGTTTTGACTCAAGTCTCCTCTTGTTTTCCCTCTCTTGCAAAGACCTCCTTCCTATAGCCATTGTCACGGTATGGCTTGCCACTGGATCCAAAGGTAGTCTGTCCCACATTCTAGATTCCAAATTAGAAGGGAATTCTGCGCCTGGGCCTGTACTCAGTGAAGTGACTGTCAGAGCTGATGTGGTGACCAGAGAATACTGAGTATTTCCTCTCAGCTTCTAGCTAGAAGATGCCTGGGAAGCAATCACTGAAGTTCTACCTTAGCTCCCCAGAGCTGGGCCCTCTTCAAGAGACCCATTTTCTATCCCCTGAGGCTCCCTGGGTTTGGGAGGACAGCGTGGAGTCCGCTCCCTCCGTCAGGGTCCGAGAGCCTCACCCCAGGCAGGTCCTGAGACCTGTAGCAATCTTGCAGCATAGCAGGAAGGTCATAAACTTTTGTTCTCTTCTTGAGGCTTCTTACATATGAACATTATTAATGTCTTTTAACCTACAACTACTAGTCTCTTGGATCTCTTAGGTTGGCCAGTTCTGTTGTGTCTGTACCTCACTGAAGACTTCTGCACAAGCCCTTGTAAAAAGTAATCCTAAACTGGGGGTTTCATGCCTGACTGTTCCTGCAGTAGAGTGGATAGAAGAGGTGTAGTTAGTCATCCCTCCACAAGTGTGGTGCTTCTAATGGGATCCTCTACACATCACATGCTATGCAGGTGAACTTCTCAATGTTCAGATGGGCCATCAGTAAAACACATCACTTCAAGATGGTCAATTTGAATTTAAGTTTGCGCTCTTATCTCCTTTGTGATGATTTCTGTAGTGAAGACCGAAGTTGTCACTGTCATTTATGGGCAGCATGTCTGTTGACTAGTGGGCCTAAGAGCCAAGTAGCAAAGGGCAGCATGTTTTGTAAAGCAAGCTGGAGATGCTGTAGCATCACCATGAGAAAGCCTGGTGTCTTGTCACTGCACGTGGAGCTGGGCTGGAATTTCCCAAGGTGCTGGCCCAGGAAACCACACCCACTCCTTTTGTTTTTCACTCAGCTCATGCAGGCTCTCATTTGCTCTACAAATGATCTTTCAAGGGTCTGCAAACAGTGGGCTGATCATCCTTTTGTAAGTAAAAGTGTATTGGAACATAGCCACACTCATTTATTTATGTCTTGTCTGTGGCTGCTTTCCGGCAGAGTTGAGTATCTACAACAGAGACCACATGGCCATAAAGCCTAAAATATTTACTATTGGACTTTTATGAAAAATTTGCTGACCCATACTTGAAAAAAGTATCGTTTTTCAGAAAAAAATGTCTTCCCTGGTTTATCTTCTCCTTCTGCCTCCTTTCCACTTTTTCCTCCTTTTCTTCTCCTTCATCGTCTTACCTAAACTTTGTTCTCTTTCTGTCTTTATTTTTCCTTGCCACAAAAGAGACACGTCATACTGCCACAGCACATCAGATGCCGTCTCTTGAAACCTGAGCTACCGTAGCCTCACATCCTGTTAGAATCATCCATCACAGTGGCCAAAATGAGGCCATCTTTACCCCCTAGAGTCAGAATCCGTGAGCAAATAGGAAGTCAGAGTTCTAAAATTATATGATCTGGGCCTCTCCTTTCACTCAGTTTTTGCCATAGCCCCAGCTCTGTCTTCATTTCTCATTTATTACTAAAGTAAGCCAAGATTTTGTTTCTTTCTAAACTAGTTGAGACTTTAGTTAGATGTTCAGCTTTTGGAAGCTTACATTTAGATATGGAAAAAGCCTTTTCACAGGGGAAACAAAGTCTAATCACAAACCCAAAGCATTGTTTATTATGCGATATTTTTGACCAGCTCCTAGGAAAATAAAAATATATCGGCACTGATTTTTTTTTCAGTCACATACTCTTCTTTCAAAATAATTTTATTAAATGTAAACTACAACTGAAATATTGAGATTCGAAATGCTTTAGGCAGAATAATAGAAAGTTGGAGCATATTATAACCTGGGCGTGACTGAGAAGTTATGGGTGATATCTTTAGGTCAAATCCAATCGACTTCCAAGATGCCGTCTTCCTCCCCCTAAAATTTGAGTCAGTTTCTATGCTGTTTTTCAAAATGAAAGATCCATGAAAGAAAATTTTAGCATGACTCTAAAACAGTGACTATTTCATTTGTTTTGAAACATAATTATCATTTTGCATTCTTAACTATGAACTTTTCTCTTCTTATGGCTTGATATCCACCGAAACACTGAGAATTGTTCTGAGTATGGAATCTTGTCTCTGCAAGGCAGCCCTCACATCCCGGCAGTAAGTACTCTCCCCCATGCTTGCTCCCAAGTTCTTTTCAGGGAAAAGAAAAGAAAAGAAAAAGATTATTGCATTTAAAACAAGCGGAATTATGGGAAGCCTTTTGAGACACCTTTCAATACAGTTCATCCCTTGAAATGCCAGAACAAACTGCTGTATTCTAACAATGGACAGATTAGAAGACTTGAAGGTCTGTCTGATCTCTTTCCTTTAAAGATATTAAGTCATGCTCAGGCAGAAACCTAGAGCTCTTGGATACTGCTCCTGGCTCATGCTTGCCCTGCTGTACTGGGGACCCAGGGAACAACCTGGGCCACTTTGCAAGTATCCTTGCTCATGCTCTTCCCTTGGAATTGAGCCGGTTCAGTCGAGCTGGCAAGTTCCTTCCATCACCTCCCCATTGTCTGATCCTTTTCACAGAGGCCCTGGTGATTTACTCTCAGTGCTCAGAGGGGCAGTTGTGCAGTTATGCTCACCTGTGGGCACAGTGACACATAGGCTTTCTCACCTTCCTGGGATCATTCCATCTAACATGAGGCACTCATTAGACAAGCCACATGAAAGTAGATTGCTCATTTAAAACGAACCAGTTGCCCATGGTTTTATTGGAGGAATGATGCCAAAGACTGAACAAATCCATTGTACCTTTTTTTTTTTTTTAAGGATTATGTTAAGGGGGGAAAAATGGTAAAGAGACCCCATATGGCCCACACAGCCTAAGATATAAAATATTTACTACCTGACCCTTTATAGAAAGGGTTTACTAAGCTTTGCAATATGCTACTCAAGATCAAATTGTATGGCCTGTTAGGTGCAAACTTATTTTTTTCATGTAGTCCAGCATTGCAACATTTCTTTCCTTTTAGATTTTAGGATATCTTGCCTGTTCATCTTAGCACACATTACTCCTAAGTAATGCTCATGTATTAAAGAAAAATATATATCTCCCTTTGTTGATTGAATATCTGTTGAGTCATGGACATGCAGTCTGATCTACAAGGATAACTAGTTAAAACTAAAATTACAAAGTCTTTCAAACTAAAAGCATTACAGATGGCTTCGTGTTATGAGTCAGGGTGAACTTGACTCTCATGGAGAGACATTCCTCTACAGCAGTGCTCAACCCAAACAGATTTACTCATGAACTTAAAACCTAGAACAATGCCTCTCCCAGGCAGGCACAGTGCTTGTTAGTGTCACCCTCCAGAATTCCCCTTTTCTTTTTTGTGTACAGTATATTTGCAAGTTTATCACTCCTCAAGCTTTGGTCATTACTTATAAACATCAGTGGCTGGTCTTTGCCTGATTGGACTTCCAGTCCAGATCACCCATTCTCAGCTCCCTTAACAATACCAGCAGGTCAGTGGCACCTTATCGGCACACCAGCAGCTTTAGACTAAAGTTCAGAGCTCTCTGTCCTGACCGGTGAAGCCCGCCCCCAGTCAGGCCTAACTCACCTCATTTTGAGGCTCCACATTTGGCACCTTGCCTCTTCGCCCTTCTGCTTATGCCCCCAGCCCCCTTCCAGGAGGCATCTTCTCCGGGAATTCTACCTTGCAAGTGCTTCACTGACATAGATGTGTCATATTAGAAGCATTTCTTTTTATAACTATTTTTCTTCTAGTATTTAGCCATTGGGTCCAAATGCTGTTCACCTTACCAACTTTCTCAGTCAAATTGTTTTCTGTAATCTACACTTCATCTTGTATCTAAAGCTATAGTATTTGGAAGCTGGTTTGTGGGAAAAGATGCTGTACAAATAAGATTTGCATAAATTTGTGTATTTATATCACAGGTAGGGACTAGTTTGAGAGCTACTATAGCTTAAGGTTATTAATTTCGCCAGTGATTTCTGCATTCTTGGTAGGTCTAGGAGACTGTGTGACTATGATCTCAAACACTTATATAATACGTATTTATACACACCACTGTGAAGTTTACTTCACTGTGTAAATAGTGGTATTTTCTGTTCAAATGCTCCTATAGAAAGTATTTATTTCAACAAACAGACAGAAAAAAATTCACTGTCAAAAGGGCTTCCAAAAAAAGTGTTCTTGCTAGAGAACCCATCCTCCCCAGCTACAATGCTCAGCCTCTGAACCCCCAAGCAACATAGTGAAGGCAGAGGGGTGGGACCTTGAAACCCTCCCTGTATTTGGCCAGATGCAACTGGCTCAGGAACCTGAGCAGGTTCCCCCATGGTCACCCATCCCGGAACAAAATGGATCTCCCACACTGGTATGGCTGTGCCAGGCATGGCATCCAGGCTTGCCTCAAGCAGCCCACTTTTTGCATGCACAGTTGGTGCACTCAGCTGTCTATTTCCACAGCCTGTGCAGGGAGATGAGCCTTAGCTGTAACCCCAAGGAAATCCTAACCTATACCTGTGCGATATGGAGAAACCACTGGTTGCCTAAAGAAAGCATTAAGATGTATTTTAGTCTTTCTCACCTTTGTGAAGGACACCTCATTCGCACTCTCATTAACCATGGGAGATAAGCATGTTTCCTCTGCACCTTGACAGTACTCCTGAGCGCCTCGGCTCGCCGCCGCCTCCTCCTCCTCCTCCTCCTCCTCCTTCTCCCTGTCCCGGCAGGTATCTGTGCAGATGTGGACCAGCCCCACCTATAGTTGATGGTACAGAGTGAGGCCATCCGCTCTAAGATGTGCAGCTTGCTTTCTCAGGAGTCTTGGTCTGCAATTCAGAGCACCCCTAGATGTAATGTAACTGATGTTTTCCCGTCATGTTCTTGCCGTGTCTTATTCCTGGGCACCCCTTGTCTGAGTCACGATTCTCATCCTGCCCGGCTGGCTGGACTGAGAACTATAGCTCCAGGAGTGTGGAGAGCTCCAGGAGTGTGGAGAGCTTGGGATTCGTGTCATCCATTGAACCACAGTTTGCATATTGACTTATGGCCTCCCTTTGTCTTTTCTAAACAAATGAGGAGGACACTTGAAGAGTAATGCTGGAGAATGTTTTTTCTAAGATACTATTTGTAAGCAAACCTGATTTTAAGGTGAAATGTGAATGGGTAACTAGGTGCCAGGGAATTTAGCACTGAACTAGACAGTCAAAAAACTTTTTTAACCTTTGCAGGAAGAAATAAACTTTGCTCTCATCTAAGTGTTCACAAAAAAATAATGTTGTAAATAATTTTTTAAAAATATTTATTACATGTGCTGTATACAGATTCATGTTTTGAGTGACGTTGGTTTGCATTGTAATATTGTAGAAGAATATATTTTGAGCAGTGGACTTCCTTTCATAATAGTTCATACACGGAGAAAGAACAAAACCAGCAGGTTGAGAGCTGCTTGGGGAATTTGATCTGTAATGTTACATCAAGTCCAAGCTTTAATTGCCCCCTCTTCACATCTGGTTATGTTATATATTTTGTGTATGTGTATATATATATATATATATATATATATATATATATATATATATAAAATAAACTTGTCAGTGGTCAGTCCCCAGATCTGCAGAGCAGATTTCCAGGTGTTCTTTCTGATGTGTTGCCCGTAAGCAATAAGATTCTAGGTAATAACATTTATTCTGGGCTCCGAGGTAGCCCTTGTCTCAGAGGATAGGGTGGGGGTAGAACAGCTCTTGCTAAGACCTCTTGCCTTTGCTGGAGAGGTTGCTGTACTTGAATTTTTGCTTCTGTTTGTCTGCACGCTCGTTCACATGATACAACCCTCGCGATGGATGAGAAATCTGCCAGCACCAGACACATCAAGAATTGGGCACACGCGCTGAAAAATGATCAATTTTCCATGAATTTGTAGGGTTAACAGAATCTAGTCGAGGCAAAGCTCATTTAGCTGTAGCATCAATGTAAGACCTTTTCACATTAAAATTTTGAACGGCCAATAAAAAGCCCTTTGACTATATCTGAACTACCTTTAAGAGCTGGCCCACTTCCTCTAACCCTCCTCTATGCCTGGGTTAGAAAGGTCCGAATCCTCCTTCGTGTCTGGGGTTAAACCATTGAGGTTTGTGCAAAGAGGGCAGTTGCTCCTCCAAGTGTCCCAGCGTGTCCAGTCCGACAGGTTTCTAAGCTGTTTAGCAGCCTCTCCTTGTGACCGTCCTGAACTTTATGAAAAAATACCCCCCACCCAGATAACCATTAATAGAATAATGTAGTTTTTTAGGCTTTTGGAATATGTCTTCTCTTTTGTATTTATGATGGTGTTTGGAATTTTTCGCTAGTTTTTTTTAGATTGAAGTGAGTGCATTAGGATAAAACTTTCCATTGCTCAGCCTGACAGCAAGCAAGAGGAAAGAAAGTGACCTATGTTGTGTCATTGAGAAGGTGACTACTTCTTGTGGTGGTGGGAGGGTGGGGAGGGGGCATTGTAGATTATGTGGGGGTAAAATAGAATTCTGACCTGAGGCTCCCCAAGTCTTATTACCTTGTAATAAATAACCCCTTTATTAGCCTCACTTAATCTCAATAGAAGCCTGCTGTTTACCCTCAGGGAACAAGTAGTTTTCAAAATTGAGCTCCTCCAAGGTCATTGGCCAGTGCCCGTGTGCAGGCATTGGTCATCTTTGTGAACTCATGGCATTATTTTCCCATATGCATTATGATATTAAGAAATTCAACCCCAACCTGTATGAAAAGCACAGCCCAGGGTCCTACTTTAGGCTAGAGTTAATGCCTTTGAGAGGCCAGGGGCCAGAGGAGGCCCATGCAATTTAACTGAAGCTCAGGTGCCGTGTTGGGTTTTTATTCTTTTTAGGCCACAACCTTCAGAATGAGTTTAGGGCAGGGCTGCTGATCCGGCTGTGGATCCAGGGAGCTCTAAGATGAATCTCTACCGTTCCTTTAAAGGTCTTTCTGGTTCTTCTCAGTGTTGTCATTGCTGAGGTCAATCTCGTAGTTGTTCAGATGTGCTCCTTTTTGCTGTCTTGTGAGTCTTAGCTGGCAATCCAGGTGCCCAAGGAGAGAGTCTCCAGGGGGCCTCGCTCCTTCCCGGTACCAAGCGTGTGCTCCTGACCTGTGTGAAGGTGGTCTTGTCAAAAGCAGTGAAATGAGAAGTTCTGCAAATGGTAATCCGGATGATCTGCGTGTGTCCCTTGGGCCTGGATTTCCACTATGTTAGTGAGTGTAGGAAAATACTGTGTCTTTTATGGATGAAAATTCAATGTATGCTGTGAATTTGTTGGTTTGAAACATTGAAAATTTTTCATTAGACAATGTTTACATACCTCACCTGAAGAACCTTTGAGAGTGTATATATGAAATTTAAAATATATTAAGTTGCTTTAAAACCATATGTATAGCTATAAAAGTTGGAGTTATTTTAACTTTGAATATGTACCAAGTCTCTTAAATATTGAAATCTTGTGGACTTTTTGTGCTTCTGTGTTTTTACTTTCCTGTTAGGCCATGTAAGAAACTGTGTTCTTGTTATTGGTAAAGGGGCCCTCACTGAAATCCAAGCTTGGAAGGATTTCCTTTGTTGTTTCCGATTTTCTTGTTTGGTTTTGAGGAATGGGGTATGGAGCTAGAGGATGTGTGGGAGGGATTTCTCTGACATTGACATCTATTCCATGAGCTTTTTCTAGGCGCTTATTTTATTGCAGCGTATTAAACTTCTTTGATATTAAGCTGTGTTTGTGTAGTTACTGGAGAGGGTACAGAACGCATTCAACTGGTAGCCCACGGCAAAGTTGGTACATGGCGGGAAGGAACCAAAAAAAGCAGTACTTCTTCTTGCTTTGGCCACAGCCACCAGTGTTGGACTTCAAGGAGCATTTGTTTGCTAGATGCGTGACCATTTTGTGAGTTAGGCCTGACTTTGAAGACAAGAACACGCAACGGATGACCCTTGGGAATTCCTAGGGCAGAGTTGGAAAGGTGCCAGTGCTTCATCCTGCGGTGCGAGGAGCAGTTGAATCTGCGCTCCTGACCTCAGGGACGCCACTGTTGAATTAAGGGCCCATGGGCACAGCCACCAGGGACAGCAGCCCCAGCTCTCTGAGCCCATGCTGGGCGACGGCAGAAAGTTGACAGCAAATCCTTCCACTTACTAGCCTCGTGACCCATTTCATTACAGCTCCCCTGGGGATGGGTCTATTTAAGGGTCCAGTGGGCCAGAGAGTCCCGTGGACTCAACCACAGTTTCTTTAACATGTTCATCTGGCAGTGACGAGTGATGGAGGCAGAGCTACACCCGGTGGAAATGACCCCACAACTGGCAGTCAGGCTGCCCTTCTTAATTTCAATTTGGAGAATTATCTTGTTCCAAATTAGGACTTTTCATTGTAAAAATAGGCCTCTTTTCCTTCAGGATTCATCCTGTGGTAGAATAACTAGAAACTGACCTGAGAGGTGCAGACTGGCTTGGGGCGAGGGGACAGCTCTGAAACTAGCTGAGGGCTCCGGGCATAAGCATGATAGAGATGCATTATCACCAGTATCCGGAAAGCTTGACAACTTTAGTTAGAAGCCTTAGCATTTTTTCTGTTGCCCCCACCCTCCACCCAAGCCCTGCTGTGCCCATTCCCTTGGCTGGGGATTTCCTTGCAACTGTGAAATCTGCCACTTACTTTAACTCAGAGGCTGTAAACTGGTGGCTGATGGTTGTATTTTATTTAGCCCAGTGTTTTAAAAAAATATATATATATTGAAAAACTGAGAGTTTACATAAAAATTGATTTCTGCCATCTCTTTGAAAAAAAAGATGGTGAAGATTTGACAAAACGAATGCATGGCAAGACTCAGCTGAAGCTCGGGAGATTGGAAAGTGTGCCCTTCAGCTCATCACAGTCTCCCTCAGTTACTGTTCGTCCCTTGTTCCTTACAGTAGGGAACTAGGTCTCTGTCCCTGCAGCTTTTTCAGAAGTGGCTCTACCAGTGCTCAGCGGGAGGGCGTGGGCCCACTTGCCTCACTTAGGAAACCTATTGGCCACTCCAGCCTCTTGAGCTGACATCTTCCCTATTTGAACCCTTTCTCTCCTATGCCTTGTTCATTACATCTCCTTCCAAATCCCTAACTGCTTTGAAGGCACTGCAGTTACCATCTCTGCCCCCTTTCAAGGTGACAGTGCGCTGTTAAGGTGTAGCTTGCGTGACCATCACCACAAATGCAAAATCAGTTGTTCATGGTCCCGCATCAAAGGGGGGCCAGTTGGTTCCCCTTTGGTGTCAGGGGCCTTGTCCAGCCTGATTGCCAGGACTTGGCCTCACCTAGACACTCGCATTCTACAAAACTCCTGAGTGCCATTTTTAGTCTGAAATCGTAGTAGAACCACTACAGATGTATTTTTACCTCCTTTCTCCAGGGATCCCTAAGAACCACCGTTCTGGCTCCTGGCAGGTCAACCTTAACAGACAGTTTGAGAAGCCGCACTGCTTTCTAATCTGTTGCCATGATGCTCTGGAACCTTCAGAGCCAGATTAAATATGGGGGTGGTTCTGCACACTTATGAACTTACAAGGTGTGGGTGTGGCAGCTGACCCTTGAAGGGAAGTGAGGATGGATGGCCCCCCAGATCCGTGTGTGCTGTGCTCTGTTCTCACACTGACATCCCCAGGGACCTACAACCAAGCCGTCCCCTAGACCTCTTCTTCCTTCTTCAGGAGGAACAGACCTCCTTGGCCACTTCAGGGAGACTACAGAGTTCCAAGGACAGATATCCCACATATACTGCACTTGGGCTCCATCCCTGGACTGTGGCTGGTGTACGGGCAGCCCGGGAACTCTCACATTTGCGAGGAAGGGTGCATGTCGGCAGCCCTGGGGCTCATCCCTGATGTAGAAAAAGAGATCGACAAGGCAGAACTGGAGTGAATCAATGCCATGTTCGCATGAAGACAACAGACAATATCCAACATGTTCTAAAACAACGCTTCTCAGGGAAGGGCAAGTGCGGCTTTTTCAAGGGCTTGTTCTATACCAGTCTCTTTTAAAGAGTGATCCAAACAAGACTACAGAAACCCCCCAAACAAGATGTCACAACTACGTAGCATCTGAAAATCAAAACAAGACACCGGCTGTTGACTTTAACATATAAAAATACTATAACAAAATGAAATACAAATATATATTAGAATCTGTTAAGTATTCTGTATAAAGAGATACTTTCGTGGTTAGGCTAACAGCAGGCAAAGGGGAGACAGAGTCCAGCCTTTTCCATTTCCTGACACCTGCACAGGGAGCCCAGGCCACCGTCGCTTGCAAGCTGCCAAAGCAGCAGCAACCTCGGCTCTTGCACTGCTTGTGTGTCTTCCGTGGAAACAGCCAATAGCAACATCAAAGTCAACTGGAGGTCTTTACCGAAGGGGTGCAAGGCTTGGAAACAATTTCTCGGATGATCTCGCAATCGTCTTCTTCTGGGAATCAGTGGGCCCAGACGTGAACAGGCAAGGTGAGTGATGATCCAGTCCCTTCGCAACTTTTGGGTTGGTGGTTCGATTGAGGAAACACTGATCCCAGGGCACTTGTGTCTCTCGGCCACTTGTTGCCCTTAACCTTGCAGTAGATCCCAATCTTCCGGCTCAACCGAGGGTGTGTGTGGAGCTGGGCTGAGACGTGGGGCATTGTGGAGGGGTGGATGGGGACAGCAGCCAGCTCAGAGGGTGCTCCCTGCAAACACTCCGTCCTCCGCCCTCCCAACCCCACGGCACTGGGAGTGCAGGACTCCCGGCAGCCATCACCTGTCTGCAGATGCTCTTTCCACTTTCTGTAGAGTGAGGAGGCCCTGCCGGTCAGTGTCCCTCAAGCCTGGGGAGGAGCTGCAGGGCAGTGGGGAACGGTGGTGGCCAGGGGAAGGTATGTGTCCTAGGGTTTGTGGGTTCCAGAACCCTCTTTTCTGTGGAAGGGGCAAGCTAGCTACACTCTATTACATAGCTTTCCTGCCTATCCAGACTGGTGCTGGCTGCTCTCCAGGGTCCTGCCGTGGCCTAGAAAGTCTAGGAGAGAAAGGGATGCTGTGCAGCCCTAGGAGAAGCCCCCAGAGGCCCAGTATGCTGCCCACAGGTGTGAGAGGCGCTGTGGCTTTGCTCAGAGCCTCAAGAAAATAGAGCCCGGCCCCTGGTGAGGGGCAGAGCAGCCATGAAGACACCTCCCCAAATGGGCAAGGCAGGGTCCTCTTCCCATTACTGAGTCCCCAGATTCGAACTCAGTGGCCTGAGCGAGCCCGGGGTAGTGGAACAGGCCAGGCTATCTCAGTCCTATCAAGGACTCTGGGATATTCAGTATCAAGGACTCTGCCCGCTGCCAGGAGTCACGATGCCACCTTAACCCCATCACACACTCCCTTGACCCTGCCTTCTGTTTACAGATGGAAGGAGCCAGGAGAGGCGGGTGCTCACCCTCTTTGCCCATCAGGACCCCCAGGGGCACACGCGCTTGGGGAGACACCACGACAGGAGAGCACGACCTTACAGCCAGCTCGCTCTTCAGGCACAAAGATCGTCTTTCTGCGTTTTCGTTCCACGTGGAAGAGAAGCATTTGTGGTTGCACAGCCATGCATCCGAGATGACTCTTCAGACACTAAGTCCTTCCTTCAAACACCTAGAGTGAGTAGCTCTGCCCTGGGCCGGTGTCTGCGGCTGGAGCCCTCACTCGGCTCAGCTCTCTTCCCAGGAATTCTGGCCGCTCCCGTGATGCTCTGTGATCAGTTCGCATCTGTCCACGAGGGCAGAACACCCACAGTCCCCAGCCCTGATCAGGCACATAAGTACTTGCTGACTTCATTAATGAAGACAAGTCTTCTAACTCCTCCAGCTTCCCTCCTGGAGCCACAGTCCTCCCCCCTCCCCATTTGATAGCTGAGGAGACTGAGGCCTGTCGGGAAGAAGTCTGCTCAGAGTAGCAGAGTCAGCAGAGGTTTCCTGATGCCTGGACCACTGCCCCCTACTGGTCTGCAGTGTGGGGAGATCTGAATCCACCCTAGCCAAGCAGCCTAGCCCAAGCCCCCTACACTCCCAAACCCCCTGCCAGTGGCTAGGCAGCAGCTCACAGCTGGCTAGTGGCTGGGGAAGCCCAAGACTAATGCCTCCTTGGTGGCTAGTGTCTAGAGGTGGTGATGTTTATTCAGATGGAACTAGGAAAACTCCTGTCCTCCTTGCTGGGACCCCACCCAGGCAGGTCCCTGAGGTCACTTCCTCCACATGAGAAACCTCCTTGAAGTTACAATGCTCATCCCATAACTGCAGGATTCAGATGCCTGGTCCTAAGACCCACCTCCACCCCCAGGCCCGTTCCCAAGCAAGCCATGGCTGCACCACCGCCAGTCAGCCCAGGGGGCAGGGGTCCGTCCCTTCCTGGCCAGCAGGAGGGGGCCCTTCCTCTCTGCAGCCGGGCCTACTGCCAGCAGACGCTGCAGCAGCGGAAGTTGAGAGCCAGGGCAGCAGCCCCAGGGGAAGGTGAGAGGACTTCAAGGTTGTCTGTGGGGGGCAGGGGGCAAACGGCTCCTGGGGCCTGAACGGGCCCCAGGCTAGAGGGAGAGGCTGTTTGGGAAGAGGCAGTCCCTTCTTCAGACCCAAGGCAGCAGGCAAGGAGGAGATGTCACCATTCTGCACTTCTCGGCCTGACCTCACGCACACATTCATTCAACAAATATTTATTAAGCGCCTATTTGTGCAAGGCACTTCCGAAGAGGGCGGGCTGCAGCCCAGGCCACGCCCACCCGCCCCGCCCCCAGCTGCGGCGCCTCGGGCTTCAGAAAGGTGGTTCCGGCCGCAGCCGCCGGCCCAGGCGCCGGCCCGGTGATGGCCCGCACCGCAGCCCAGCTGCCGGCCGCTCGGTCTCCGCCGAGGCCGTGCCCCCTCGCCCGCCCTCTCCCCTCCCCGTCCACGGCAGGCGCTAGGCGCACAGGGCACAGCCACACTTGGTGGGCTTCTCCACCTCCTCGGCAAAAGAGGTCCCGTCGCTGCACTCAAAGGTGAACTTCCTCCGCTTCAGCCGCAGGCCCTGGCAGCAGCCCAGGCCTGGGCATGAACCCCGGCACTCCACCCACGACAGGGGGCGCGTGGTCTGGCAGATGGCATAGCCCCTCTGGACCTGGTGAAAGTCCCGGACAGGGTCCCCCCGGCACTCGGACTCTGGATGGGACAGACACCAAGACAAAGCCTCAGGGCACACCCATGGGCCAGCGCTACCCCCGGGGGAGGCAAGCAGAGGAGGAGGAGAAGGGTGGGCAGCATCCTTGGACCCGGTCCTCTAGTTTAGACCCCGCCTTCATCCCTGCGCCCTCCCCGCCCAACATGCACATGCACACGCTTCCTCCTGGGCCCACAGTGAGGTCTTTCTAGCTGCCGAAAGCCCTACAGGACGGACTGGGCGGCCGGGGGAGAAGACAGGCTCAACAAGAGCGCAAGAGGTGGCGGGACGCCTGGGAGACAATGACGTCAGAGAAGGAGTACCAGCCGGAGGGTGTGGCCTAGGGGACCCTGAGGATGCCTGAGTTCTGGATTTCTGGCGCTCCTCCCTGCCCTTTTCAGCAGGAGTCCCTAGGCTATCTTGGCCACACTGGACCAGGGAGGGCCTGGAAAGGCATCCCCAGGCCTCAGACTTCCCGATGCCCTCCTGGTCCCTAGGTGATGCGGCCACGATGCAGGTTTGGGCAGGAGCTGTTACCCTGGTGGTCTCTTCCACAAGAAGAGACCCCAGCCACAAGGGACTCTTAACCCCGGTAAAGGGGCTGCAGGGCAAGCTGGGCCCGGGAGAGATGGAGCATCTGTCTGGGGGTGGGCTCGGAGGGTTGGGGCACTACAGCCCCAGAGCAGCCCAAAGTAAGGAGGGGTGAGGGGGCGCAGAGGGGTTGCCAAGGTTGGAAAAAGAAAAGTCAAGTCACTAAAGCAGGCGGTGGGGAGGGACCCTGGAGAGGGCATGTCAGGAGGGGGGCCCCTGACCTTGCTCACACAGCTCGCCCGAAAAGCCGGGGTCACACACGCAGTGTGCCCCCTTGGTGGCTGAGGCCTGGCAGTGGCCGTTCAGGCACCGCAGGCCCCCACAGGGGTCTGCAGGTGCCCCGGCCTGGTTGCACAGGGCCCCCGAGTACCCATCCTGGCACCGGCAGCTGTAGGAAAGAGCGTCTAGAGGCACGCATTTCCCGTGGACACACCTGGAGGGGACAGAGAAAAGGCACTGTGAGGACAGGTCCGAGCCAATCCAAGCCCACCCAGGGGGACCGCATATCCCCAGTCTTGGCTTCACAGGATGTTATTGTGCTGTTCCCAAAACTGAAACTAAGGGGGCAAATTGTGATTCTGTGTTTGTCCCTAGGGTCCATTTCTTTTTCTTTTTCTTTTTGCTTTATAGGGCCGCACTCGCGGCATATGGAGGTTCCCAGGCTAGGGGTCGAATCAGAGCCACAGCCACTGGCCTACGCCACAGCCACAGCAACGCGGGATCCGAGCCACATCTGCGACCTACACCGCAGCTCATGGCAATGCTGGATCCCTAACCCACTGAGAAAGGCCAGGGATCGAACCCATATCCTCATGGATCCTAGTCAGGTTCGTTAACCGCTGAGCCACGAAGGGAACTTCCCTAGGGTCCTTTTCCTGTTAATAAAAACTGAAAACCAGAAAAAATTAATAAAATCCTATGTTAGGCCACATGTTCCAATTTGGGGGTTTTTAAAATAGTCTTTCCTCCCCATGGGGAAGCGGAGCTTTCAGGGAAGGGAAGGGAACCTGCGGGTGGGCAGGGTGTGGGGGGAGGGCCCCCTGACCACAGCCCAGGCTCACTTGTGACCATGGCAGGGGCCATCGGCTGGCTGGTCGCAGTGCAGGCCCCCCCAGCCGGCCTCACAGTGACACACGGGCCCCGGGGTGGCGTTGGGCTGGCAGATGCCATGCAAGCAGTAGAGCTTTCGGCAGGGCTCACAGCCTGGCACCACGCCTGGCTTCATCCGCGTCTTGGTGAAGTCCTGCAACTCGTTATTGATGTACAGGTTTCGGATGCAACCGTGGAAGCTGGAGCCATTGAGGATCTGCCACAGGCGAAAGGCGGCCGAGTTCACGTCCACGGGCATCCCTGGGGCAGAGGGGAAGGGGGCAGAGCTGGGCTGAGTCGGGCTCAGACCATGCCTGGCCCTTGCCTCTGAGGCCCACTGAGCCTCTATACAGTGTCTCTCTTGCCCTCGGACTCTGTCCTTGTCCTTCAGTCTCTGCAACCCTGGGCCAGGGTCTTTTGCCACACTGGAGGGTCCAGACTCCTTTCCCAGAAGAAATTGAAAAGCTGCTCCCTCCGCGATCAAAGCCTGGGAGATGGCAGGCCTGGCAGCAGCCAGCTGACAGGTCATGCTCTGGGTGTCTGAGTCTGGCTGCCCTCGTCCAGGGATCCTGCTCAGAACACTAGCTTTTACCTTCCAGAGGTCCTCAGAGAAGCTAAGGACTTGTGCCCAGAGCTTACGTGTACGGCCCTTTGTCACCCACTTTTGTGGTCATCGATTCACAGCAAGCCTTTAACATCAGACTTGCTGAAAATCCTTTGATTTTGGTGCTCAGTGACTTGTCCAAAGTTGCACAACTAGTAGACAGCAGAGCTGGGGTTAGAATCCAGGATTGTGTCCCTCACACAGGCCAGAAGTCTCAGCAAGGCCATCTGTAGCACTGAGGCAGCCCCACTGCATCCAGAAATCTGCCTCGTCTGGACCTAGACATGTTCTCAAGCACTGGATGGGGTCATTTAGCCACAAAGCCTGTAAGCCCAGCTGATGCGGAGCCCCGCCCCCCAACCTGGGCCTCTGAAGGCCCTGAGAATGGGCCCTGAACAACCAACAAGCCCCTTCTGCCCCAAAGCCAAGAGGAAAGGTGCCTGCCGTGCAAGCCAGCTGGGAAAGTCCAGGTCCCTCGCAGGCCAGGCCAAGGGCCCAACCCACGTGCTCACCCTGGGCCGGGCAGGGAGCAGCGTGGGCTCCAGGCAGGAAGGACAATACACCGGCAGCTAGTTCAGTCACCAGGACCCTCCCCACCCCCCACCTTGGAACGTCCGCCTCAGGGCAGTCCAGTGCCCTGTTCTCCTGGCAGGCCTCAGGCCAGAGAGCAAGAGGCCCCGCGCGGAACGGCTGTCACCACCACCTGACGGAGTGGCCGGGAGGGGGGGCGGGGGGCCCGCAGCTGCACCCGGGCCAGGTCCTCACCTCCCACATAGAGGGGAGCCTCGCTGTTTAGCGTGTAGTGTTTGCCGAAGTTGTCCATGGTCATGGGGCTGCCGCCATCGATGGAGAGATTCACCATCTGGTCAAAGGTGACCAGCTCAACGGTGTGGAACTGCCCGTCATTGATCGTCTCGGCACTGGAAGAAGATGAGGTGTCCCCACCCCGGGGAATGGCTCTCAGTTTGACCCCGTCCCTACCCAGGCACTTCCCCAGAGAAGCCCCTGGTCCAGCAGCTGCTTCCCGAGAAACCAGATCTCTAAGAAAGGGGACCGTGGGACTTGGTGGCTCCCGGGTCCCTACTGCTCCCCTTCTGGAGAGCCTCTCGGGAAAGCTGAGACGTCTGGGGCAGGGCTTTCCCTCCCCACGAAGGAGCCCCCGTGAGGTGGCAGGGGAACGGGGCAGGATGGGACCGCTGCTCAGGCCGCAGGGAGCCTCAGAGGTGAAGTGAATGCCCTTCCACCTGGGCAGCCCCGGTCTCCGGTGATCCTGCTAAGCCCCGGAGACCCCTCCCTGGCAGTGCCCCAGCCCTTAAGATTAGCTGGTGGGCACGAGGAAGCCCTACCTGTAGATGGCAGAGCTGGGGTAGCTGCCCGGGTCATAGCTGACACGCACGCGGCCCTGGTACAGCTCCACTGCAATGTGGTCGTTGTCCCCGTTGTACAGCAGGATCCCATTGTCCTCCGCCGTGGAGACCTGCGGCAATGGCACTTTCTCTCCCACCCCAACCCACGCAGCAGGGGCCCAGGCTGGTGGGTGTGGCGGATGGAGGACCCTCGATTGAAAGGGAGGTGTGTGCAGAACTGTCCTCCCCTGCTCGCCCAAGTGACACACTCTCCAGGGGGCGCTGACCGAGGCTGGCAGCACACACGTTCAAATTCTACCTGCTGCCACTCTGGCCTGGGCCAGGCGGGGGAAGGCAGATGGGCCCGCTGAGGCCTGGGAACTGTGCCAGGAGGTAAAAGAGCTTGGGACCACCTGCCCAGAGAGGCCAGTCAGACTGGCCTGGGGTATCCTGTTCTGTGGGCCTCGGGGAGCTGCCTTGGGGCCAGGATGGGACCTACAGAGAGGACAAATTCAGGAAGACTCTCTAACAACCAGAGCTATCCAGACCCGGAAGGGGCCACTCAGGAAGTAGCACCTGTCACTGGAGCCGTGCCAGCAAAAGCTGGGGTTGCACCTTGGGAGAGAGAGGTCCCTCTGGGATGCTGTAGGAACCAGGGTCTTTTTTTTCTGCCTTGTCCCTCTTGGGTAAGGACCCTGAGACCCTGATCTATAGAGCTGGCACATGGCCCAGTCTGGACCAGTCATAGCATCCTGGACTCAGTGGTTGGTCCGGGGATGGGCTTGTGGCCTAAGGCAGGCCCATCAGAGATCTTCCCTGAGGTTGTTGCCTGCTGTCCAGCTGGAACTGGCAGGGATGCTGGGCTAAACTGAGTCTCTCCAAGGATGGCAATGGCTGGGCACGGTCTTGGCGAGTTTTATTTTGTGGAGCAGTTAGGCTTGCTGTAGTCTTGCTGTGTGGACAGTGTGAGTGGATCGGATTTGCGATAGGATTTGCTCTGAGATGGAATTCAAGACATGGAGTGGCAAAAAAAAAAAAGGGATCCCAGGCACAGCTGGGACATTTACAGAGAGATATAAGCCAGGGCTAGCTGTGGCCGTGTTCCAGCTGCATGGAGAAGCATGTCTGCAGCTCATGAGGCTCGAACTGAGGAGGTGAGGAGGCACTGAGACAAGAGATTGGTGGGAGAGGCCCTGGACATTTGCCTTTCTGGATCCAGTCACCCATGCCCTTCTCTGAGACTGGTTTTGTGACCCAATAACCTTTCCAGCTGTGCTTAAACTAGTTCAGGCTGAGATCCTGGAACCCACATCCAAGAAGTTTTGAGCAGCCTAGGGTCCTCCCAGCCATCCTGGGCAGGGGTGCGTCTTGATGCTCTGATCCTAGGCCAGGGGCCCTGGGCACGCACCTGCAGCGTGATGTTGGCCCGCGGCCAGTTCTGCAGGTCCGTGAACTGCAAGTAAGTGTCCCGATCCACGAAGTTGACACTGAGCAACTTCTCACACTCGGGGCCGCCAAAGCCCGGGAGGCACTGGCACACGGGCCGGTTGCCCTGGTCCACACAGTTGGCCCCGTTCTGGCACTCAGTCCCCTCGCAGGGGCTCCTAGGGGCAGGCGGGCGCAGAGGGGTCTCACAGAGCTGCCCACTGAGAGGGAAAGGACACAAGTCAGAGAGGGCAGGGCCAGGGAGCAAGGGGTCATTTCTCTCTCCCACAGTCTGGAGAGAAACTCACTAAATATCTTGGAACAGTGTTGCTTTAAAGTATTAGATGATGCTCCTAATAAAACACTTTCTCGGAGTTCCCGCCGTGGCTCAGTGGTTAACAAATCCGACTAGGAACCATGAGGTTGTGGGTTCGATCCCTGGCCTTTCTCAATGGGTTAAGGATCTGGTGTTGCCGTGAGCTGTGGTGTAGGTCACAGACGCGGCTAGGATCTGGCATTGCTGTGGCTGTAGCGTAGACCGGCAGCTACAGCTCTGATTATACCTCTAGCCTGGGAACCTCCATATGCTGTGAGTGTGGCCCTAGAAAAGGCAAAAAGACAAAAAAAAAAA